>JAOTRH010012204.1:0-23026 GCA_034768845.1 Heliamphora exappendiculata
TATTACAATGCTTCTCATGCAATCCATATATGTATCGACTTTCATGAGCCTCACATGCAACACATGTATGTATCGACTCTCATGAGCCCCAGAAACAGTATTATAAAATCCACGATGATTCACACGCAACACAGGCATCTTCTAAGGCTTTCATCGAATGATCACTACCCCAACTAATGCATCTTGTCGGGCTTTTACCGAATGACCACAGCCTCAACTAATCATCGTTGACCAGAGTCAACATTCACCCAACTATGAACAAGCATCTTTTTGGGCTTTCACAGAAAGACTGCAGCCACAACTAATGCATCGTTTAAACCAAAATTTTAATGTATAAAACCACGTATGAACACTACATTCCACATTCCAACATCACATACCACAGAACTCGTCATCCACCAACCTAGAAGACCAACACTTAATATATCACGCCCCGAAACCCGGGATCACGTGAAAATCTACCAAAATACCAATTTCAATAAAATATAATTTTATATCATCAAAACAATCTGTTGAAATAAAGGGAAAAATCAACAGTAATACATCTCTCATAAGAGAAAACATACAGTTCCAGCATGCATACTATATGCTGCCTTATGGCGTACAAAAAAAATTACCTTCAGGATTAGGCATACTCAAAAAGAAAACTATAAAAGTCTCCAGCCACCGCGGGCATCACCAAAACTACTCCTCTTCTACATCATCACCTGAAAATGGTTTTGATACAAAAATTCCACCCGTGAGCCGAAGTCCAATAGAAACAGACAATCAAGTTGTAAAGAAGGAAATAGGCAATCATATAAGGCGAGAGCTAAACTCAACCACAAAATCCAAAACGATTTTCCACAAAGCCCACATTTTTCCCACCAGACTACACAAGTCTCCCAAAATGATTTCATCTCATAAAACTCATGTTTTCATCCTTCAAACCAGGTATTGAAACAAATGCAAATAATCAACCACAGTTAAGGAAAAAATAGTAATCAAAACATTATTCCCTCATGGAATGTACCATCGCGAAAAATATGAATATGATCCTATGTACCGACTCCATCACATGGGGATAGAGGTAACAACTATAGACTCCTGCCCATTACCTAGTTCCAACATCTCTCAAGACCTGTTAGGTAATGATAAGTTCTATACGGAGCACCATGACGTAAAAGCTAACTTTACGGGCGACAACCTGAGAAAAAAGAGCACCCAAACCGACCTTCTTTATGGGAACTACCCCAAAGGATAACAAAGGTACCTACTCTGCGCACGTTTCTGGACTCTCACCGAGGGTAACTCGTGCCAAATACCCGTCATCCCGGTACATCTAGATATTCTTCTCAAAACCCGAACCATTTCACAAAACCTTTCACAAATATATATTATACATGTATATATAGATCCATCCATCAACATGGTGATCAAACAAAAACATTTCAAAATTCTTTTCCCCATTTTCAACAGAACGTTTCAAAATCCGAGACTCAACCCCAAGGGTTAGCTCCAAACCTTCAAAACATGAAAATGTTGAGATTTTCCATCTAAAATCACCGTTTCTAAGAAAATCCTTTGAAAACCCTCCAACCACATGTCATATAAGCAGATAAACTAAGAAAAGCGATAAACATTCTTTTTATTCGTGTAAACAAGGTTTAAGCATAAAAATGACAGTTAGTGTATTTTATACCCGTTGAAAATACATATAATTGCATGAAACACTCTTATACAGTAGGATAGTCTAAAATCCTACCTCGGAGAGCTAAAGGCTCGACGTCTCAAAACTGAAATGCGTCAGAACGAGAATCTGTCTGGATGGATACGAAGCCCTCGACCCGTATAACATGGATTTGCTATTCAACCACCAAAAACCAAGCCCTGGGCCTCCCGAATGCTAGAGAAAAGGTGTAGAGGAAGAGATAGGCTTGAAAAGATATTTTGTGGCTCAAAAACCAAGATTGTCAGCTTTTATAAAAAGTCATGCCCATGCACCACCACTCGAGCGCCCAAGTACCGCTCGAGCGGACCTCTTGCCGGCATAAGCTTGGCACACCACCGCTCGAGTGGACAACCACCGCTCAAGCGGTCATCTCTCAGACAACCACTCTGCCACCACCCTGCTCGAGCGGACAACCCACCGCTCGAGCGGTCATCACTGGGTTACAAACCTAAAAAAGAGGAATTAAGCCAAACCCCCCTCGCATGCGTCACACGTATTCCTAAACATGCTGTTCTAAACAACACGAAAAGCATTAATGGAACATCGAGGCATGCTTATAACGAAAATAAAAACGTCATATATACATATTCCACAAATAACAAGGTACCGGGTCTCACAACTCTCCCCCCTTAAGGAATTTTGCCCCCGAAATTCACTACCAAGTTCCGAGGTAAACAAGTCTGGGTATCTAGCACGCATTCCAGACTCAAGCTCCCAAGGCACTTCCTCAACCCCGTGATGAAGCCACTGAATTTTGACATACGCAATCGTCCTCCCCTGCAACACCTGTTCCTTCGTATCCAGAATCTTCACGGGATGTTCCTTATGCGTTACATCCTCGTCAACTCGTAAATTAGTCAAATCTAATACATGAGACGGATCCGGCTCATACCTCCGAAGCATAAAAACGTAAAAGACGTTATGCACAGATGCTAACTGAGGTAGCAAAGCCAGACGATATGCTACCGCCCCAATCCTTTCCAAGATCTCGAACGGTCCAATAAAACGTGGTGATAGCTTCCCGCTACGACCGAATCTCATCAACCCTCTGCGAGACGAGACCTTCAAAAACACATGATTTCTCACAGCAAACTCTAACGATCTCCTCCTCCGATCAGCATAACTCTTCTGGCGACTCTAAGCTGTCACCAATCGCTGACGAATCGCTGTAATCACCTCTGTCGTTTCCCGCACCTAGTCGGGTTCTAAAATAGCGGTCTCTCCCACCTCTGTCCAATAAACAAGCGATCTACACGGCCTACCAGATAGAGCCTCATACGGTGCCATTCCAATACTCGACTGATAGCTGTTGTTATATGCAAACTCTATCAAAGATAGATGATCCTCCCAAGGACCCCAAAAATCAAGCACACAGGCTCTCAGCATGTCCTCCAAAATCTAAATAGTCCTCTCAGACTGACCGTCGATCTGAGGATGAAAAGCTTTACTAAAAGTCAAGTTCGTCCCTAAAGCCACCTGAAGACTCTGCCAAAAGCGCGATGTAAAGCGTGGGTCTCAATCAGAAACAATAGTCACCGGAACTCCGTGTAATCGGACTATCTCCTGAATGTACAATATGCTCAATCTATCTACTAAGTCTCTCACTTGAATGGGAAGAAAATGTGCTGACTTTGTCAGCCTATCCACTACAACCCAAATAGTATCATGTTCCCTTGGCAAGCGTGGAAGTCCTGATACAAAATCCATAGTGACATTCTTCCACTTCCACTCAGTTACAGGCAACGACTGCAACAATCCTGCTGGTATCTGGTTTTCCACCTTCACTTGCTGACAAGTAAAGCAACGAGAAACAAATCGGATCACATCCCCTCTTCATTCCCGTTCACCAGAACTGACGGCGTTGATCGTGATACATCTTCGTGCCTCCCAGATGCACTATAAGCCGTGAGTGATGAAACTCATGTAGCACCTCAGCACGGCACGACTCTAGCACAAACAATCGACTTGATAACTTCAGACTCTGATCTGAACTCATCACCCATCCTGCTATATCTGTCCCACTGGCAATGCGATCTCGTATCATCTGAGCCTTCTGATCTGTCCTCTGAGCCTCTAACACGTGTGCAATCAATGCAGGCTGTGAAGCAACTGAATGTAAGGTCGCACCTCCCACTGTCTCCCCGAGACACAGATCGAACTCCCTAACATCCCCCAGTATGTCCCACTCCCGTATAGCCACAGAAGTTAACGAACCATGAGATCTCTGGTTAAGCGCATCCGCTACGACATTTTCCTTACCCGGATGGTATTGCAAATCAAAGTCGTAGTCTTCTAACAACTCCATCCATCGACGTTGGCAAAGATTCAAGTCCTTCTGCGAAAACAAGTATTTTAGGCTCTTGTGATCAGAGAAGACCTCGAAACGTTCACCATAGAGATAGTGACGCCATGTCTTCAAGGCAAAGACCACGACCGCCAACTCTAGATCATGTGTTGGGTAGTTTCACTCCTGTGTCTTCAACTGTCGGGATCCATAAGCTACATCATTGCCTTCCTGCATCAAAACGTAATCCAAACCCTCATGTGACGCGTCGTAGTACACAGTGTAGCCCAAACCTCGCTCAAGAATGATCAGCACAGGTGCACTGGTCATTCTCCTCTTCAGCTCCTGAAAAGCTGACTTACAGGATTCGCTCCACACAAACGAGACTCCTTTTCGTGTAAAATGCGTCATTGATGCTGCAAGTCGAGAGAAGTCTTGTACAAACCGCCGATAATAACCTGCTAGACCCAGAAAACTACGGACCTCAAAAATGTTCTTCGATCGTCGCCAATCCGTCACTGCATCAGTCTTCGACGTGTCCACTGATTCTCCATCCTTCGACACTACATGTCTAAGGAATCTCACTTCTGTCATCCAGAACTCACACTTCTCGAACTTCGCATACAAGCGATGTTCTCTCAAAAGCTGTAGGACAACATGCATATGCTCCTTGTGCATCTCCCTCGTGGGTGAATAGACAAGAATGTCATCCACGAACACGATTATGAAACTGTCCAGATAAGGACGAAAGATCTGATTCATCAAACCCATAAATGTCACAGGCGCGTTCGTCAAACCGAACGGCATAACCAGAAATCGTAGTGACCATAACGAGTCCAAAAGGCGGTCTTCGCTATGTCCTCGTCCCTAATCCTCAACTGATGATACCCTGACCTCAAGTCTATCTTCGAAAAGCAATGGGATCCCCTCAACTGATCAAACAAGTCATCAATCCTCGGCATCGAAAACTTGTTCTTCACCGTCACCTGGTTCAATTTACTGTAGTCTATACACAATCGCAACGAACCATCCTTCTTCTTCGCAAAGAGTGATGGAGCTCCCCATGGCGATGTACTCGGCCGTACAAACCCTTTATCTAGCAATTCCTGTAACTGCACCTTGAGTTCTCTCAACTCAGCCGGTGCAAAACGGTAAGACAGCGTAGAGAAATGAGCAGCTCCCAAAATAAGGTCGATGGAGAACTCCACATCTCGGCTAGGTGGCAACTCAAATAGATCATCTGGAAAGACATTTGGATAGTCGCAAACCACACAGGGCAACACCCCTCGAACCCCAACCGACTCATCCAACCTGAGCGCAGAAAAGAGGAAGCCCAAATCTCCTCGAACTCTAGTGGCATCGGGCATAGACCTCAAGCCCTCATCCCAATCACCTACCAAGTGAAAACAGTCACCATCCGGCGTACAGGTTGACACCCTCCGTCACTCATAGTCTATAAAGGCATGGTAGGCGGTCAGTCAGTTCATCCCTAGGATGACATCAAATGTGGTCATGTCCAGAATGATAAAATCAAACTCTAAACAACGACCGGCGACCTCGAGTACGCAGGAACTACAAATAAGACTCAGCGTCACACTCCCACTAACTAGGGTCTCCACATACAAGGTACTACCCAACTAGTCCATTTTCAACTCCAATGCAGATGCAAAAGAAGAGAAAATAAAAGAATGTGATGCTCCCGTGTCGATGAGAACACTGGCCCATGATCTAAAGACTAGAAGAGTACCTCTGATCATGGCTGAAGTAACAATAGTATCAGACGCAACTGGTGCTTTAGAAGCACTGCGATCAGCAAGAACATAAGCCCTGGCCTGCGGTAGTCTGGTCTGCCCACCATAACTCTGAGTCGATGGCTGCCTCACTGACTGAGCTGAAGCACCTCCTTCTGCAAACCTAGACATCTAAGCCCTGGCCTGCTGCGGAGCCTGTCCCCTCTGTACAGATGAAGCAACTGGTGCTCTTATCGCGCCTTGAACATTTCCCTATCTGGGACACTGTTTGCGAAAGTGCCCGGACTGACCACACCCAAAACAGATAAGTGGGTCTCTCGCTTGTGACTAGGCATGCGCTGAACTCTGAGCCTGGCCCTTCTGCTAGTACTTAATTGAACGATGTTCCGGCTGTCCACAGCGATAACAGATCAATCCTCTATGCTCTGGCCTTCCTGTCGAAGCCACAGAAAGTGTAGGTGCAGACGATTGCGGCTTGTACGATCTGGAAACATGAGAACTAGGTCCAAACGACCTCTGGCGCTTTTTCCCGTGCCTTTGGAACTGAGTATCCCCATTGCCCTACTAGCTCCCGCTCTCTAATTATGCGGCTATCTGCCAACGAGTTCTCTACCCTTATAGCAGCTTCCACCAGCTTGATGAACACCTCCACATCCAACGCTGCAACTCTATCCTTGATAGCAGGTCGAAGTCCCCTTTCAAACCTCCGAGTGCACAACTCCTCTGTAGACACCATCTCAGGTGCGAATCGCGACAAATTCGCGAACTTGGCCTCATACTGGACCACTGAAAAATTTTCCTAAACAAGAGAGAGGAACTCCTCTCTGTAAGTATCCCTTGAAGACCTTAGGAAGTACTTCTCCAAGAAGACTCTTGTGAATGCAGCCCATGTGTCATCCATAGTGGTCTTGGCGAACTTTCACCACTCTCTAGAATCTTCTCGCAGTTGGAACGCTTCCAACTTGATACGCAAAGCATCTTCTCGATATCCAGAATATCGAAGATAGAGGTGGTCACTTCTAACCATTCGGTAGCCACCTTGGGGTCTAACTCCCCAGAAAAGGTTAGAGGTTCCAACCGCCGAAACTCCCACATGGCCACAGAAGCCCTCAGCTCAGGAACCCGCACACTGGCCCTGGTAGCTTCAGCCATCGCTCGCATAGTGGCTAACATCTCATGGACGACATTAGCACCGCCAACCTCAGTGCCACCCACTTGTCCCTGTGGGGCAGGAATGTTCCCTTCCTCCAGAACTTGATAATAGGCACGTCCTCGGCCACGACCTCGTCCCCGCACTCCCCGCGTGGACATAATTCTATAGGAAGCAATTTAAACAGGATAAGATTTCCTACTACAGGCTACTACATAACATAAACACATAATCATGCTATCACATAGCCACATAAGATTATGCAAACACGTCTCACATACCGAGGAGAACTAACAAGACGGACTCGTCAATTTGGATAACTTATTCAGATTCCCTACTAGAAAACACGTCGGCCAAATGCGTTTCTAACTTGGCTTCCAAATGTATTATTTCAAATGCCCTATGGCAAGACTCATCTATCATGAGATTCAACCTCCATATCCACATCTACACAGTTATCATGCTCAGAAAGCAATTAACATGTTATAAACCAGCGTTTAAACACATGCAAGCAATTGACTGAATTGATTGGACCGCTCCATTACACACGCTCATTCCTTTTTGAGCATCCCATCCTATCCTTACGGAAGTAGAAAAATCCTTTGACCTTTTACTCAAATTTCCATGGGATTCTAACCTCTTAAAAGATAAAGCACCCTCAACTCTATAACTCTCTCCGTCAGCCCCCAATTTCGGTGAGGTGCAAGCTACCAATTTCATCGAAAGATTTCCTTCGAAACCTTTACGCCCGGTAAAATATTCCAAATCCACTGAGAATTCAAGTTTCTTGGGGCATTTAAGAGTAATTATGGGGCAAATAGCTTTCTCCCCAGAAATCATGCCATTGATCGTGGGTGATCTTCTCCAGTCCATGCCTCCGATCTTTCTTACCGAGCTAACACCACATCCAAGTTCCGACGCCTTACCAGCTTCATCCTTGCTGTCTCTGGTTTCCATATTTGCTAAGATTTGCGCATAATCGGGGCCTAGGGTATATTCTACGTGTCTGTTAGTCAATCCCGAATCACCTCTAGTGTCATGCCCCAAACTCTAGATCACCCAAAACACCCATAAACAACACCCAACCCGATTTTTCATTCTCAAGATAAAAGACAAACATGCGTTAAATATAATTGCCAACAGGCTTACAACACAAGATTCCCAAAACCAAAAACATGTACAACATTACATGGTCCAAAAGAAATTAAAAGGGTGACTATAGATCTTCTGCCCCAACTGGCTCCTCCGAATCAACTTGTGTGACCGTAAGCAGCTGAAAAATATTTTCAAGTCCCACATCATGAGCCAAAACTCAGCAAAAACTAGACAAACATAAAATAAAAGCTAAACATGTCGATGCGAAAAGATATGGATATTTTGACTCACACGAGCCTAAAAAATAATTTGATATATATATATATATACATGACAATGCTTCTCATGCAATCCATATATGTATTGACTTTCACATGATTCACACGCAACACATGCATCTTCTCAGGCTTTCATCGAATGACCGCAGTACCAACTAATGCATCTTGTCGGGCTTTCACCGAAAGACCACAGCCCCAACTAATCATCGTTGACCAGAGTCAACATTCACCCAACCATGAACAAGCATGTTTTTGGGCTTTCACTAAAAGACCGCAGCCCCAACTACTGCATCGTTAAACCCAAATTTTTAATGTATAAAACCACGTATGAACATTACGTTCCACATTCTGACATCACACGCCATAGAACTCGTCATCCAGCAACCTAGGAGACCAACACTTAATATGTCACGCCCCAAAATCCGAGGTCACGTGAAAATCCACCAAAACACCAATTTTAATAAAATAGAATTTTATATCATCAAAACCATCTGTTGAAATAAAGGGAAAACCCAACAGTAATACATCTCTCATAAGGAAAAACATACAGTTCCAGTATGCATACTATATGCTGCCTTATGGCGTACAAAAAAAACTGCCTTCAGGATCAGGCATACCCAAAAAGAAAACTATAAAAGTCTCCAGCCACCGCGAGCATCACCAAAGCTACTCCTCTTCTACATCATCACATGAAAATAGTTTTGACACGAAAATCCCACCCGTGAGCCGAAAGCCAATAGAAACAGACAATCAAGCTGTAAAGTAGGAAATAGGCAATCATATAAGGTGGGAGCTAAACTCAACCACAGAATCCAAAACGGTTTTCCACGAACCCCACATTTTTCTCACCAGACTACACAAGTCTCCCAAAATGATTTTCTCTCATAAAACTCATGTTTTCATCCTTCAAACCAGGTATTGAAACAAATGCAAACAATCAACCATAGTTAAGGAAAAAACAGTAATCAAAACATTATTCCATCGCAGAATGTACCATTGCGGAAAAGATGAATATGAACCTATGTACCGACTCCATCACAAGGGGATAGAGGTAAGAACTATAGACTCCTTCCCATTACCTAGTTCTAACATCTCTCACGACCTGCTAGGTAATGACAAGTTCTATACGGAGCACCATGTCGTAAAAGCTAACTTTACGGGCGACAACCCGAGGTAAAAGAGCACCCAAACCGACCTTCTTTACAGGAACTACCCCAAAGGATAACAAAGGTACCTACTCTGCGCACGTTTTTGGACTTTCACCGAGGGTAACTCGTGCCAAATACCCGTCATCCCGGTACATCTAGATATTCTTCTCAAAACCCGAACCATTTCACAAAACCTTTCACAAATATACATTATACATGTATATATAGATCCATCCATCAACATGGAGATCAAACAAAAATATTTCAAAATACTTTTTCTCGTTTTCAACAGAACGTTTCAAAATCTGGGACTCAACCCCAAGGGATAGCTCACCTCCAAAACATGAAAATGTTGAGATTTTCCATCTAAAACCACCGTTTTCAAGAAAATCCTTTGAAAACCCTCCAACCACATGTCATATAAGCAGATAAACCATGAAAAGCGATAAACATGCTTTTTATCCATGTAAAACAAGGTTTAAGTATAAATATGACAGTTAGTGTATTTTTTACCCGTCGAAAATACATATAATTGCATGAAACACTCTTATACAGTAGGATAGTCTAGAATCCTAACTCGGAGAGCTAAAAAATCGACGTCTCAAAACTGAATTGCATTAGAACGAGAATTCGTCCGGATGGATACGAAGCCCTCGACCTGTATAACGCGGATATGCTATTTAACCACCAAAAAACCAAGTCCTGGGCCTCCCGAATGCTAGAGAGAAGATAGAGAAAAGGTGTAGAGGAAGAGATAGGATTGAAAAGATATTTTGTGGCTCAAAAACCAAGGCTGTTAGCTTTTATAAAAAGTCGCGCCCAGGCACCACCGCTCGAGCGCCCAAGCACCGCCCGAGCGGACCCTTTGCCGACATAAGCTCTGGCACCCCACCGCTCGAGCGGACAACCACCGCTCAAGCGGTCATCTCTCGAACAACTACTCTGCCACCACCCCGCTTGAGCGGACAACCCACTGCTCGAGCAGACAACCCACTGCTCGAGCAGATAACCCACCGCTCGAGCGGTCATCGCTGGGTTAGAAACCTAAAGAAAAGGAATTAAGCCAAGCCCCCCCTCGCATGCATCACACGTATTCCTAAACATGCTGTTCTAAACAACACGAAAAGCATTAACGGAACATCGAGGCATGCTTATAATGAAAAGAAAAACGTCATATATACATATTCCACAGATAACAAGGTACCGGGTCTCACATAATAAAATAAAACTCAACGAAGGCTAACTCTAAACCTCCATAAACTTGGTTTTCACAAACGTTTTCGTAAAACATTATCTTTTTCCAAAACACGCCTTTTAGAAAAAGAAGTATGAACTCAAACACGTCATGCACACAACAATGTATAAACACCTCGGTTAACAAAACTCCATCATTCCCGAAGACGACAACAAAATGACAACAAACCCCCAAGGCTACAACACGACCTCCTAAAATAACAAAATAACCACAACAGGACATCAGTCGACTTAACACCCCCATCCAGTTGATTGAAAAAGGCTACTGAAATTTTAAAAATTCTCCTAAAACATAGGTCAGTGACTGAATTCCCCAATTCAGTCGACTGAATCCCCAAATTCAGTCGACTGAACCACTACACTGATGACCTCGTCGACTGAATCACCCAGTTCAGTCGATTGAACCACAGCGAAAATGAAACCCTAGCTACGGGAACAACTTTTTAACCCCAAAATCGAAGCAACCAAACTCCCTTTCGATACCCATGAACACACGCAAGCCCAAAACTACAAAAAAACACCGAAAGGAACACCTCAAAAACCCATTTCATCCAATCGAAAACAACCAAAATCAATTTAGGAACAAAATCTAACCTTTTGAAACGTAAATCAACTTTTCATGCATTTTTAAACTGTAAAAACATATACAATTTCACGTAGCACCCTTTTAAGACATGAGAGTCTAGGATCCTACCTCGTTGAGTCAAAAACTCGACGTCTCGAAAAATAAACCTCATCAAAACGAGATTTTATCCAAATAAATGTGTAGCCCTCGGTGTAGATAATAAGGATCCGCTACTCGATCGTAAAAAAAAGCCCAGGGCCCAAGAAAATCTAGAGAGAAGTCCGTGGTTTTAATTTGAAAAGGAAAACTTAGCTCACAAGCTTTGAAAATATCTCCAAGAAATATCTAAGGGTTAGATAATTATAGGCCCCGTCTGAAAATATCTTCTTTTTTTTTAACTTCGCACCACAACGTCCAACGGTCCCTGGATTTTCGGCAGAATTCCCGGGATCCAATCCAACATGCATTTCTAAGCCCGAACATGCATAAGCATGCTATACCACAACTATTTAAAACAATAATTAACATGCTAAAAAAACATGATAAAATTGAAATGGATCAGGGTATCACAACTCTACCCCCTTTAAAGAAATTTCATTCTCGAAATTCGCCACAAGGTCAAAAGAAAATAACCCCGTCGATTGCAATCGACATAGGCACGAGAGGTGGTCAGCTAAACTATTCCTAGAATATGGTCAAACGTGGTCATGTATTCTAAACAACGGCCAACTACATTAAGACACAGGACCTACCAACTCGTCCCAACATCACATTCTCACCAACTGATGTCTCTACACCCATCACGGAATCCATCTTCCACTCCCCAACAGATGAAATGAAGAAACACGATGCTCCCGTGTCAATAAGAACACTGACATAAAATCTGTACACTAAAAGTACCTATGATCATTGGAGGAGTATATGTATCATTAGGCACGATCTGTGCTTTGGAAGAACTGAGATCTGTAAGGGTATACACTCGGCCCAGTGTCATTCGAGTCTATCCACCATAACCCTGAACTGTCGGCTGCCGTACTGACTGAATTGAGGTACCCCCATCTGTAACCCGAGAAGTATAAACTACGGGATGCTGTTGTCGATAATTTGGTTGACCCTGCATAAACAAACCCACTGGTGTGCCTACCGTGCTCGGCACACTGCTTCTCAAAGGGAATTTCCTATGAATATCCCCTAACTGGCCACACCCATAACAAATTGGCGGTTCCCTCCCCTACAATTGAACTGGTATCGAACTTTGGGATTGCCTCGACTGTGGGTAATCCATCGCACGATGCCCTGGCTGCCTGCACCGGAAGCAAAGGAACTCTTCTTGCTTTGGCCTCCCAGTTGAAGCCACTGATGATGTTGGGGTAGAAAACTACTGTCGTGATCCAGATGGATGAGAACTAGGGTCAAAGGACCTCTGCCTTTTGCTGGAGCACCCACCTGAATGTTCCTCTGCCCCACCCTATGGTGTCCTGACCTCCCTAGAACCCCAAGTCTCACTCAAAGTGTTCTCGATCATTGCTATCGACTCCACCAGCTCTGTAAAGACACGTAGCCTCAATCCTACCACTCGCTCCCTGATCGCCGGCCTCAAACCCCGCTTAAACCGCCTCGAACGTAACTCGTCTGTAACCACCAACTTTGGTGCAAAACAGGATAAATTAGTGAACCTGGCCTCGTACTGCACAATACTCATCACCCCCTGAGTGAAAGCATAAAGCTCCTCCCTATACAAGTCCCTTGAAGAAGCCAACAAGTACTTCTCCAAAAAAAACTCCTGTAAAAGCTGCCCATGTGCTCTCCACAGTATTTCTAGCATATTTTCACCACTCGTGGGCATCACCTCTCAGCTAAAAAGCAGCAAAAGACACCTGCAAATCTTTCTTAACTATTTGCAGCATATCAAGGATCCAGGTCACAAGTTCCAACCACTCTGTAGCTACCGTAGGATCAGGATCCCTAGCAAAGGTAGGAGGGTCAAGATTCCGAAACTCTCGCATCGCAACTATTGCCCTCGACTCAAGCGCTCTCTCTCTTTCCCCCTAGTAATCTCATCTTACTGACGGATGGAGTCTACATGCAACAACTCTATCGCACCCATCGGTCCTTGGGGAGCATTTGCATCCCCAGCATTATGGACTAGCATATCCTTTTGGCCTAAACCACGGCCATGGCCACGACCTCGTCCTCTCTGCACAAACATCACGTCTTTACAAAAAAAACACAGAACATAAGGTGCAACACGTCACATTAGCATAAGCATTAACCACATAATCATGCTAACAGTTAGCCATATATGTTCATGCTAAATAGGCCCCACATACCGAGGAGAACTGACAAGAATGACGCGTCAATTTGGGTAACCTACATAGATTCCTCGTCAGGAAACACGTCAGTCAAACACATTTCTAACTTGGCTTCCAAGTTTGTTAACCCAAACGCCCGAAAGCAAAACTGAGCAATCCTGAGGTTCAACACTCATGCTCACATATACACGTCATTCACATATTCAAGAAATAATCATACTCATGTTATCAAGACATCTAAACACATACAATCAAGCATACACAATCAACCTCACAAGGTGATGCACCCACTTCCCACGGCTCATAGGTATTCGAACCTAGAGCTCTGATACCAAGTTGTCAT
This sequence comes from Heliamphora exappendiculata, assembly GCA_034768845.1. NCBI lineage: Eukaryota > Viridiplantae > Streptophyta > Magnoliopsida > Ericales > Sarraceniaceae > Heliamphora > Heliamphora exappendiculata. Next base: position 13,892 of record JAOTRH010012204.1, read on the forward strand.
GCCTCAAACTCTGGATCACTCGAAATACCCATAAACAACACCCAACCTGATGTTTCACTCTCAAGATAAAAGACATACATGCATTAAATATAATTGCCAATAGGCTTACAACGCAAGGTTCCGAAAACCAAAAATATGTACAACATTACATAGTTAAAAAGAAACAAAAAGGGAGACTACAGATCTTTCGCCCCAACTGACTCCTTCGGATCAACCTGCGTGACCAGAAGCACTTGAAAAATATTTTTAAATCCCACATCGTGAGCCAAAGCTTAGTAGAAACTAGACAAATATGAAATAAAAGCTAAACATGCTGATGTGAAAAGATCCATATTTCGACTCACACGAGCCTCAAAAATAGTTATATATATATATATATATACTACTACTACTACTACTACAATACTTCTCATGCAATCCATGTATGTATCGATTCTCACGAGCCCCACATGCAACACATGTATGTATCGACTCTCACGAGTACCGAACACAGTACTATAAAATCTATGATGATTCACATGCGACACATGCATCTTCTCGAACTTTCACCGAATGACCGCAACCCCAACTAATGTATCTTCTTGGGCTTTCACCGAAGGACCGCAGCTTCAACTAATGCATCGTCGACCAAAGTCAACATTCACCCAATCATGAACAAGAATCTTCTCGGGCTTTCATCGAAGGATCGCTGCCCCAACTAATGCATCGTTAAAACCAAAGTTTTAATGTATAAAACCACATATAAACACTACGTTCCACATTCCGACATCACATGCCACAGAACTCGTCATCCACCAACCAAGGAGACCAACACTTAACAAAATAAAACTTAACCTCGAAGGCTAACTCTAAACCTCCATAAACTAGGTTTTCACAAACGTTTTCATAAAACATTATCTTTTTCCCAAACCCACCTTTTAGAAAAAGAAGTACAAACCCAAACACGTCACACACACAACGATGTATAAATACATTAGTTAACAAAACCCTGCCATTCCCGAAGACAACAACAAAATGACAACAAACCCCTAAGGCCACAACACGACCTCCCAAAACAATAAAACAACCCCAACAGGACATCAGTCGACTGAACACCCCCATCCAGTCAATTGAAAAAGGCTACTAAAATTTTAAAAAATTCTCCCAAAACATAGGTCAATCGACTGAATCCCCCAATTAAGTCAAATTCGGTCGATTAAACCACCACACCGTCGACCTAGTACACTGAATCACCCAGTTCAGTCGACTGAACCACGGCAAAAATGAAACCCTAGCTATAGGAACAACTTTTCAACCCCAAAATCGAAGCAACCAAACTCCCTTTTGATACCCATGAACACACATAAGCCCAAAACTACAAAAAAAACACCATAAGGAACACCTCAAAAACCCATTTCATCCAATCAAAAACAACCAAAAAATTATTTAGGAACAAAACCCAACCTTTTGAAATGTAAATCAGTTTTTCATGCATTTTTAAACTGTAAAAGCATATATAATTTCACATAGCACCCCATTAAAACACGAGAGTTTAGGATCCAACCTCGTTGAGTCAAAAACTCGACTCTCAAAAAATGAACCTCGTCGAAACAAAATTATGTCTGAATGAAGGCGTAGCCCTCGGTGTAGATAGTAAGGATCTACTACTCGATCGTCAGAAACAAAGCCCTAGCCCCAAGAAAATCTAAAGAGAAGTGAAAGATTTTGATTTGAAAAAGAAAACTTAGCTCACAAGCTTTGAAAATATCTCCAACAAATATCTAAGGGTTAGATATTTATAAGCCTCGCCCAAAAAAATTTTTTTTTTGAACTTCGCACCACAACACCTAATGGCCCCAAGATCCAACTCAACATGCATTTATAACCCTGAACATGCATAAACATGCTATACCACTATTGGAGGCAAGACTGGCAAAATCTTTATTTTTGAAAACAATTAATAGAAAAAATTAATTGGGCGGATAATCGCCAAAATAGGATCCATAAAATTTTTTTGATGACGAATGATCAAAATAAAACATGTGCACCCGAAGTTAGTTTTGATAAATACCTTTTTACCGGTCAAATCTTCAACTATGATTTGAATCCGAGTTGAAGCACCTGTCATATTTTCTACTGTATTTTTGTATGTGATTCTCGGATATAGTATAGGCTATAATCCTTCAAGAACTCGTATCGACAAAATCAGAACAGCTTTAGTCCTAAAAGACAAATTATGAAACTGGTTCAGCCTACCCGCATATATATAGGGTTACAGCAGAGACCTGGGGAGTAATTATGAGTGAGACTTTTAGTGGTACACAGACACGTATCAGCGGTTTTTGCAATTAAGCAAATCTCATAGCGGTATTTGCAATTACAAAAAACCAGCAACAGTTTTAGCAATTTTCATAAAACACTGAATTACAGTTCACACCACTAAAGAACTATAATTGTACTCTTACCCATAATCTCAAGACCATATAGCATTGAGCTCCTGCTATTAAATGCTTACCATTTTTCTCCACGTTAAGATTCTCGATACCCGCCAATTAAATTTAATTACTCGCAGTTTAATTTAATCGACATCTTGATATTCCTTATGCCCTTCCGCTTAACTTATTTGACCGCCGAATAATTAAATCCCCCTGCATGGTTTGCCCTGTCAAAACTTATAAGCTTCCTTAAGGGGTATGTCAATCCCGATCATTTGGGCGTGGATTCCGTCAATAATTAATATTCGCTATATAAATAATACCGCTATCAACTCACCGGGAATATAAACCAATATAAGATTGTACCCTCTAATAAATCAAAACAACGAATATTACATATACGTAAATCAATAATTATTTCATGATTAAGAGGATAAGTACTATTCATAATAATCTTGGAATGTGAATTAATTTATCACGCCCCAAACTTCGGCTCACGTGAAACACCCTCAAGCAACCAAACATAACACCTAACTCGAGAATACACTCTTAATATAAAATATACATGCATTGTATATAACCGCCCAAAAGCTTACATTACACGGTTGTAACATCGAAAAAATATATAAACATACATGATACAAAAAGAAAGACTACAGATCTTTTACCTTTCCAGCAACCCGAATCAACCTGCGTGACCGGTACCTGAAAAATATTTCAAATCCTACACCGTGAGCCAAAGCTCAGTAGAAACTAGACAGAACATGAGATATAAGCTAAACATGCTAGAAAAATTAGGTGCAGCTTTTTGACTCTCTTTCAAGCCATTAAAACGATTTTTACAAGTAACGAAAAAGCGAGGATAAGAACCATTTTTCACTCACAAGAGCCCAGAAAATGTGTTTTTTTTTGTGCCACGACTCACAAATCGCAACAATAGTTTAAAATTGGTTTATCTGTCCCGATATTTATTTCATGCAATCCATGTATCTTCTCAAACTTTTACCGAGGGACCGCAGCCCCCGTCTAAGGCATCTTCTCGGCCTCTAGCCGAAGGACCTCAGCCCCAACGAACGCACCTTCTCGGGTCCTCCCCGAAGGACCACAACCCCAAAAATGGACCTTCTCGGGTCCTCCCCGAAGGACCTTAGCCCCAACGAACACCTTGTTAACCAGGGTTAACATTCACAGAACCATATGTTCATCTATCTCATCCCATACACACATGCATAACTAAACCAGGGTTTAATGCATAATTCCACGTACCAACATTACATTCCACATAACCACGTTACACATAACGACACCAAGCCATGCAATTCATTTACACAATCCGTACATAAATAAACTAGAGTTATAAATATGCATAGCCACGTATAACTTCACATCATAACGTCACCCGCCATATAACCTGACATCCACTTACCTGGGCAACCAATCACCCACAAAACTAGGCCTAACCCGAAGGCCAACACCAAACCCATAAGACCCCGATTTCACAAACCAACACATTTTCTCAAAAAGAACCATGGGCCCAAACACGCCCCCGTACCCACCGAAGAACAAACACCACACATCTAACCGTGCACCACACCCACATCTAACCATGCACACCAACCCCGAGGATGGCATTTAAACAAACATCCGAGGCCACAACACGACCCCCGAAGCCATATTACAACCAACCGAACCCCAAAAAGAATCCAACAGTATTTCAGTCGACTAATCCCATATATCAATCAACTGAATACCATTAAAAACCAAAAACCCAACCACAAAGCAACTCGCCTAGGAACTCAGTCGATTGGACCCCAGCCCCGCAGTTGATTGAAAACACACTAGAAAACCAAAAACCCAAGCAGAAGCAGTTTAGTCGATTGATAGTCGACTGACCTCTCAGATTCAGTCGACTGAACCTGAAAACCCAAGATCCAATCGACGGACCCCAAGATCCAGTCGACTAACCCCACACAAAATAGTTCCCGAACCATTGTTTCAACCCTCCAAATCTCAAATCAACGCCTCTAAACTCTCATCCAACACCCTTAAACATGCCCACGCCCAAGCCTAACATCAAAACCTCGAAAGGAACACCCGACACCTGATTACATCCACCGAAAACGAAAAAAATAGGTTTTTAAACCAAAATTCCGTCTGAACATAAAATAGTTTTTCATACATTTTTAACCAATAGAAACACACACGATTACACATAGCACTTTTATAAGACATGAGAGTTTAGAATCTTAACTCGGTGAGTTAAAAACTTGACGTCTCGAACCACGTGCAAAATTAGACTTCACCAAAATAAAATTCTATCCTGATGGATGCGTAGCCCATTGTGCCACTAACAAGGATCAGCAATTAGATAGTCAAAAATTGAGCCCCGGGCCCCCGAGAAGTTAGAGAGAAGCAGAGAGAAATGGAGAAAACTTAGCTAAGAAGTTTGAAGATATCTTTTGAAAATATCTAACGCGAGATATTTATAGGCCACGAAAATATCTTCTTTTTTTTTTTGAAACCCGTATCACATCACCCAATAACCCCGGGAACCAATCCTGCATGCATATCTAAGCCCAAACATACATCAAAAAGCATATAAACATGCTGCAACGAAAATACTAAATGTGCGTCAAAATGATACACATACATTACTCATAAAGATTATCATAAAATAAAAAATTAATTTTATTAAAATAAAATTAAATACTAAAAATATGATTTTTAATATACCCACTCTAACAATCTTCCACTTATACTCAAAATCATGTTGCCATACATCTGACTCTCATGCCCTCTACATGACTATCAAAAGTTTTAGCCAATAAGCTTTTTGTAAAGGATCTGTAAGGTTGTCTCCTGATGTAAGTTTTAAGTTCGACTAAAAATCTGAGTCGGTGCACCCTAAAGCTACTAGACTATCTGCCTGGTAAATTAACATATAATTATTAGTCCTTTTCAGGTATTTGATTATATTCTTTATCGCAGTCTAATACTTTTGCCCTAGGTTAGACTGGTATCTACTAATCATGCCAAAAGAAAAGCAGATGTTGGGTCTAGTGCAAAGCATAACATACATGAGACTTCCTATTGCCTAAGCATAAGGAACCGCCTTCATTTTCTCTATCTCATCAAGTGTTTTAGGACACTGATCATTGGATAGAGTGATTCTATGCCTGAAAGGAAGAAACCCTTTCTTGAAATTCTGCATGCTAAAATGAGTAAGGATATTATCGATATACTTTTCTTGTGATAAGCCCAACATCTTTTATTTTCAATCTTACACAATCTTGATTCCAAGGATGTGACTGGCTTCTCCCAAGTTTTTAGGATCAAACTACCTAGATAACCATACTTTAACCGTAGACAATGCCCCCACGTCATTTTCGATGAACAAGATATGGTCTACATAAAGTATTAGGTAGATCACTACGCTTTCGTCACGCTTCTTGTGCACATAGGACTCATCTAAACTTTGATCAAAACTATAAGACTTAATGGCTTGATCAAATCAAGTGTTCTAAGATCTCAATGCCTGCTTAAGTCCATAAATGGATCTCTTAAGCTTACACAACATATGTTCCTGGCCCCTTGTAATGAATCTGTCTGGTTGTATTATATAGATACACTTGTCAAGACTTTTGTTAAGAAAAGCTATTTTGACGTCCATTTGCCAGATTTCGTAATCAAAATGAGCGACAATGGATAAGAGAATCCAAATAGACTGAAGCATGATTACCGACGAAAAGGTTTCCTCATAATCAATCCATTTTTTCTAAGTAAATCCTTTAGCAATAAGCCTAGCTTTGAAGGTTTCAACATTCACGTCTGCTCCTCTCTTTCTCTTGTAGATCCACTTACATCCAATGGGTTTTATTCCTTTGGATGGTTCTACAAGTTTTCAGACCTAATTGGAATACATAGATTCTATATCTGAATTCATAATTCTTTTCCAAATATCTGCATCTTTGTCTTGAAGTGCTTCATTATAGTTACAAGGATCGATATCTAGTTCTGCTGGAATCCTGTCAAAAGGCTTTTCCGAGAACATACATTGGTCAGGTTGATGAACAACCCTCCCACTACGACGACGCACTACCTGTGTCTGTGTACTAGCAGTAACACGTTGTGTAGCATCAGAACCCTGTGCATCAGCACCCTATTCTTGATTTGCAATTATCCCGATAATCCTCCCACTACGACAAGGTAATGGGATATCAATGACTTATTCTTTCGTTCTACTGGTATTTTCTCTTAGTTATTCCAGAATAATATTGCTTTTAGGCCTGTGATCCATAATATAATCCTCTTCTAAGAATCGGAAATTGGTGCTAACAATGACCTTCTGATCCTTAGGATTATAAAATATATCACCCTTCGTTTCCTTGGGATACCCTACAAAGAAACAGATTTCTATCCTCGGTTCCAACTTACCCATGTTCCCTTTCAGCACAAGTGCTGGACACCCCCAAATTCGAATGTGTTTCGGACTAGGCTTACGCCCGGTCTACAATTATATGAGAGTAGAAGGTACTGACTTAGAATGTACCAAGTTCAGAATGTAAGCCATTGTCTCTAAAGTGAGTTCCAAAAATGAATCGGATAAACTTGAATAATTCATCATGGACCTTACCATTTCCATAAGAATCATATTCATTCTTTCTGCTACACCATTCTGCTGCGAAGTGCTAGGTGCAGTCAACTGGAATGTAATTCTCTCTTATGACAAGTAGTCTTTTAACTCTCCAAAGAGGTATTTTCCACCACAGTCGGATCGTAATGATTCGATACTTTTACCGAAACATTTTTCTGCCTCCGCCTTGAATTCTTTGAATTTCTCAAAGCATTCAAACTTACGGTGCATCAGGTAAATATATCCATACCTTGAGTAGTCATCAATGAAACTGATGAAGTACTCAAAGTAGTCATCAATGAAACTGACAATGAAGTACTCATTGTCATAGGACCACACACATCAGAATAAACCAGCTCCAACGGTTCTTTAGCTCTATAACTTTTGGCCAAAAATGGCCTCTTGGTCATTTTACCTTCTAAGCAAGATTCACATATTGAAAGTGTCTCTACTTTCAATGAACTCAAAATTTCATCTGCTACCAGTCTGTTTATTCTTTTTAGATTAATATGACCCAAGCGTAAGTGCCAAAAAAACGTTTAGTTCATTAAAGAATGAAGCTTTCTCTTATATGATAAATTAGATGTGTTATTCATTTCAGTCAGTTGTAGTGTAAGAGAGATTAGAGTAATAATATAAAGATCATCCACTAATGTTCCAAAACAGATAACCCATTTATTATCTTTAATAACCACATAGTTATTAAAATAAACTAAATATCCATATCTAGCCAATCCAGAAACGAAAACTAAGTTTCTTCTAATTGCAAGTACATAAAGACAATCTCTCAATATTAAAATTCGATCTCTACCAAAACTGAGAGTGACATCTCCTACTACAACTTCTGTTACGTTTGTATTATTACTCATATGTAGGTAAATCTCTCAATCACTAAGTTGTCGAATTTTCTGAAACCCCTACAATAAATTGCAGACATGATTAGTGGCTCCCGTATCTACACACCAAGTACCGGTAGATAACACTGCTAAACATGTTTTCACAACCAGTGAACAGAAATTACCTTGTTTGTTCTGCCTTCTGAGAAATACTAGACATAACTTTTTTTAGTGCCGGGTCTGATTGTAGTGAAAATAGCTACCTTTTGGCTTTTTCACCAGTTCGTGGCTCACTAATTACCTTGAAAATCGTGTCTTCTTATTTTTGAACATTTTTCTTCTTCATGCCTTTCAGCCAAGAGGAAAAATCTTTTTCAGAAACAAACACATTTTCTGATATTGAAGGAATACCATTTGTAGTTAAAATTATATCCAAGTTACAATTTTAGTTAATAAAATTCAGTCCCGTTAGTTTTTTTTTTTTTAGTATTAAAGCGAGTGGGTTAAAAATTATTTTAATCATAAAAATCACATAATTAAAAAAATTGTTAATTATAATGAGTAAAATTTTGAATTTATTTTAATTTGATTCCCTTTACCATTTTAAAATTAATTTGCTAACTGTCTGGTAATCTGAGAATAGCATGTTTCGATAGGAAGACGTCTACTATCCTTCATAAGACCAAACATGCCAATTTTTTTTAATTTTATTATCTAGACAACTGATCATGCCAAATAAAATTAAATAACTGACATAATTTCGATCCAGTTTATAATAGCAGTGACTCAGATGGAAAGGATACTATAATATACAACTAAGTATTAACCATCACCTAATTTCAATTCAATCGCTTCGCAATGAACCATTCAGATGGAGAAGTAATTCACGCTAACAATTATCCAAATTATTCCTAAAAGAGGTTTGTACTGGCGATACCACAATTAATCTGTCCGTTAGGAAGGAAGGTCTTACTGCCGACACGCAGGATTTAATTGCATCGCCTACAAACTGGTGATGAAGACCGCAAAATTTATTTGTGAATAAATTTTCTCACCCACTTAGATTTTAAAAATATTTTTTAGGGTTATAAAAATTTATTTAATTAAAATAAATTTATTAATTTTAAAAAACACACAATCCGAAAGAATCAAACATCTTCTCTTGTACACGATTTTAAAGATTCTGATTTATCAAACTATTTTTTTGTGTTTAAATGCGTAACAAATAAAATTTAATAAATGCACAGTTTTT
>JAOTRH010012224.1:0-23024 GCA_034768845.1 Heliamphora exappendiculata
CTGTTCCAGGTCCTCGGGTTCGATACATATGTAACAAGCTGGGCATGTTAGATATATATGCACCAGCTTGAGGGGGGGTGTTAGCTTTATTATAATAATAATTATTATTATCTTGTGTGGTTGGGCACACCATATCTTATTATGTGGTTTCGTTGTTCTATAAATAAACAGTTGCGTACTCTATTAGGGTTAACGCGTCTTCATTAAGCTTAATACTATGTAATTAACAATACTCGTATCTCTTTTTGCTTTCTTTCCTTTGCTACTGCCTTGTCCGCTCTTTCTCTTCCCACTTTTTATAAGCAAACTCGGTCTGTATTTGGCTGGAAGCAAGCTATAGATGAGGAAATAACTGCCCTTCATCAGAATCACACTTGGGAGCTTACTCATCTTCGTCCTAGCAAACAAACTGTTGATTTTCGTTGGGTATATACCATCAAATTTCTTCCTGATGGGTCTATTTAACGTTTTAAGGCTCGCTTCGTGGCTAAAGGCTACACTTAAACCTATTGAATTGATTATTTGGAGACATTTTCATTGGTAGCTTGCCTTAATTTAGTTCGCATTCTCCTCTCCGTTGCTATTAGTCGTTCTTAACCTTTATATCAACTTGACATTAAGAACGTATTTCTTCATGGTGATCTATAGAAATAAATCTATATGGCTGGCTGTATTGTGCCTGTGAGAATCTTGTTTGTCATTTACACAAGGCTATATATGGTTTGAAGCAATCTCTTCGTACTTGGTTTGATCGCTTTAATTATGTTATCCTTGAGTATGGTTTTTGGCGTTCCTCATTCGATCAGTCCGTATTTGTTCATTATTCTTCGGCCGGTACTATTGTTTTGATTGTTTATATTGATGACATTATTTCCGGCGATAACTCAGTTGGTATTGTTGCTTTGAAACAGTATTTGGCTCAATAATTTTATACCAAGGACTAAGGCCAACTTCATTATTTTCTTGGGATTGAGATTGCCCGTTCTTCTCGCGACATCTCTTTATCCCAACGCAAGTATGCCATTGACCTACTTTGTGAGACTAGTTTCCTTGGCGCTTGTTCGGTTGATACTCCTATGGATTCCGCCTTCAAGCTTACTGCTGAATCTGGCGCTCTCTTTTCTGACATTGGTCGCTATCGTTGCTTGATTGGTAAACTCTCTATCTCGTGATTACTCGTCCTGACATTACGTATGCTATTGAGATGGTTAGTCAATTTATGCATTCCCCTTGTCAGCCTCATTATGATGTTGTTTGTTGTATCTTGCGGTATTTGAAGAGTGGTCTTGGACGCGGCTTATTAATTGACTCGCGATAACTTTGTCTATTGTTGGCTTCAGTGATGCTGACTGGGTTGGTAGTCGTTCTGATCGGTGGTCGACATCGGAATATTGTACCTTTGTTAGTGGCAATTTTGTCACCTGGCGGAGTAAAAACAATCTATGGTAGCTCGTTCGAGTATTGAAACTGAGTATCGTACTATGATTCATACTGCCTTTGAGCTGTTGTGGGTACGCTTTCTTGTTTGATTTTGGGCTTACTCTTCCTGCCTTAATGCAAATGTTTTGTGATAATCAGGCTGCGATTTTTATTGCAAATAATTCGGTCTTTCATGAGCAGACCAAACATATTGAAGTTGATTGTCACTTCATTCGGGTCTTGTTGCTTCAAAAATGGATTATCACTCTTTACATTCGTTCGGACGATCAGATTGGTGATATCTTCACTAAACCCTTGGCTCGTTCGTTTTTTTTTTCACTTGTCTTTATAGTTGGGCATATTTGACCTCTATACTCCAACTTGATGGGAGGTGTTGGAGTTTTTCTTTTTTGTATTAAGGTATTTGTGTCATCGTGTCGTATGTTCATTTGATACAAATAAATGTCACGGAGAGTGGACTGATTAAGTTCCTAAACCCTAATTTCCTTTTCACATCTTCTCTCTTCGCTTTCTCTAAAAATCATAAAGCTACTTTCTTTACACCACTTCTACTAATGAGAAGGTGATGAGAAGGTGGAAAGGGTGGTGAAGATGGTAGAGTTGGAGAGGCTCCTTTAAAATAAATTAGATAGAGGTAGCAAGCTCTTTCTCCGTGGCTCAAAGCAAGGAATAAAATTTCATTTCATTTCAATGAAAGGGCCAAAACGTTTCTATTTCTTAGGATACTGAAACAAAACATTAGTTGAATATTGAAATTTCAATATTTTTACCGAAACATATTGAAACACATTGAAACTTATCGAAACACACTCAACAATGAGTTGTTTAGACACTTATTATGAATATCTAATGATTTTCATTTTTATTTGCTTTGAAGAAGAGAGGAAGTGCAAAAACATTAAAACGAGCATCATTAATTTTTTTTCTTTAATACCGTTAAGTATTCTTTTTATGAAGATTAGAAATGATATTTTTTGTTTTCCTTTAATCTCTGTTGCTACTACTATAATTTTTTATTTTTTATATTTGTTTTCTTTGATCCCTATATGATTTTGAATAAAAATGATTTATTTGAAATTATGTTTACTTTCTAAGTATTTAGTATTATCAATAATTCAATTCTATTGTTGTTTTCCTATAGTCTCATGCTTTTAAATGAATATATACCTTTAAACATGTTAAATTATTGACTTGCTAGTCTTAGAAACGCCTAAAAATATACTTTAGTTTTAATGTTTTCAGACATTTCTTTATGCTTTTATTTTTTTAAAAATTTTCTATCATGTTTCTGAAATGTTTTGAAATGGTTGTTTCCAAGGCACAACTAAAACAATCCACCAAAACAAAAATTCGATCCTTGGCTCAAATAGGGAGGCACTGACACTAAATTCTTGTTACTAAGTTATTTTACTAGGTGGCTAATGCAAATTAGAAAGAGCAAATCGTGTCACAAGGATTGTTGTGGGTGGGGTGGAACAATCGGAGGAGGATGCAATACCTGTTAGTATTAATTAGGTTATACCAGGGCCTCAAATCTGAGGAGGAGATGCGTAGACATGTCCTTGATAATTTTAATTTTGCTTCCATTGACACAGATGATTTTTTGTAACTTGAGAGGCCGTTTGCTGAGGAAGAGGTGGTTGAGAATCTTAAACTCTTGATGGGGGCAAGGTTTGAGGCCCATACAGACTCACTATAGCACTATAGCTTTTTCTAAAAGTGCTAGGCTGTTGTAAGGAGGTATGTTATGGCTTCCATCTACTGCATTTATGATTAACGGAGTTTGAGGGAAGCGTAAATGTAAGGGCCCGGCTTTAGGTTAAGAGATCACTAGAAACTAACCGATAGAAGTTAGGTTAGTTGATTAGGGTTACGATAAGATTAAGAACCTTAGAGAGAGCTAAACCTAAAACGGATCCAACCAAAACTCTAATACGGAAAATTGACCTTTAGCCCAAAGAATTATTGAAATTATCCTACAATAATAAAACCTAAAACCGTAGAAATCCACAAGATAAGAAAATTACAGTGTAGTTCAAAAACAAAGAAGAAATATGCAAAATTGGATACATGTAAAATTTTAGTCTCACTTTTCAATTAAAATAAGAAAAATGAAAAAAAATAAATAAATAAAATAACAAGACCCCATGGCTGGCCATGCCATGGGGATGTGACAAGTTTAAAGAATTTTTTTATTTATTATCACTCATTATATATGCATATAATCCATTATAATACACAATACTCCAAATCTCTAAGAAATTTTGCACCCTTGTACATGTTTGTATATGAATATATACACAAATATATTACAAGTTTTACAATAATAGATTATCTAATTAAAACCTTATACCCCAAATTCCAATTGAGAAGTTTAATTAACACATCCTTATAAAAAGACTTAATTAGACCTTTGTCTTATTCCATACATGATTAAATGATGCAATAATATTTATAAATTATAAAATTAGTCTTAATCATAAAGTTATTAAATTAATACAATTCCATAGAAAAAGTAATTAATTTTAAACATTAAGTCAATTTTTGAGCATTTTTCCTTAACAATGTAGTATAATTATACTATCATAAACTATTAAAATGCATTAAAATAACACAAAATTACCCCAAGCCCATTGTTTTGAGATTGGCCAGCCACCCCTCCCCTCCCACTCTCCCACTCAAGCTCAATGCATTGTTATGTTAAGCCATTTTGCATGCAACCTAAATGGACCCTTGCCTAACACACCTTACACCTTACACTTCATCATGAGCCTTTCACTAGCAAAATTTCTATAAAAACTTCTTTTGGACTAAAAGGCTTCTTGATATTCATGGGTCCATGGGCTTCCATGTATAGGCTTTCAAAGGCTATTTATTCTTGTTTAGCCATTCAATAGATGTGGCATGAAGAACTCCACCTGATTTCCGGCGGAAGAAATGAAGGCAACAGCTCCTTTCTATTTTAAACATGAAATAGCTTTTTGGCCTCCCAACTTTTGGTTTTTATCTAAATAAAGCTGTAAATATAAATGATATGTTTAATTCATTCCCTTGCTTCTTTCCTTTCCACTCTTACCAAATTACTTGGAGGGAGCCTGCACTCCATTTCTAGGGAATGCTTCTTCCCTCTCTCTGCTCTGTTCCCTTCCTTCTTTCCATCCCTTGTATCAAATATAGATAGGTGTGTCATGCATATTATTTACGTTTCAGCTTTTACTAAACCTTTAAAGAAAGAAAACTCAATCTTATGGAGCTGATAGAGTGCAATTATGTAATGAATAATTCTTACGTAGTGTCAAGTTAAAATTATAATAATAAAATCTTAAGTTGTTGGACATAGCCTAACAATGTAATGTATATCAATCTTTCCAACAATCTCCTTCATGTGTTTGAAGATTCAAACATCATGTGCTACTTTGTCTAGTGTGTGGGGATGTAAACATCCATACACGTAGAGAAGCAAAATGAAAATGAAGAACAAATATAGACAGAGAGACTTGAATCCAAGACTTCCTAGAAATTAAGCTCTGATATAATGTTAGAATTTAGGTCAACAATTATCCCAAAAGTTGTAGTAGTTAGAAAGAGGGGTAATTTTATTATTTATATCTTCAATATGCCTTCTCATGTGTGAGAGCTTCTAAATGCACTCACTTCTTTACTGAGAACACCCACCTAATGCGCTAAAACACTTGTACACGATAAGTAAACACTTGTATTAGCGGGTGTCCTTATCAAAAAAGTGTGTACTTAGAAGCTCCCCTTACGTGTGGCTAGACTTTCCATCATAACGAGGCCAAACGCATGTTCCGGTTAAGCAATGAGGTTGCTACATAACTTACCTCCTCTCAGATTATGTTGAACTGATGGCCACAAGCTCATGGAAAATCTTGATCTTTCTGGAAATTGGCCTAATAATATATATGAAGTTATCCAATAAAACTAATGGAAATGATTCATTTGATTAGATGGCTGTATTTGAAACTTTGGGGTTGGTGATCTGAATCAATCAGGTTTGGCTGCCCATAAAAAAATTCTTGTGTTACTGCCCCTTCATTGGGCTATGTGTTGGGCAAGAGCCATCTAGGAAGCAAGTGATAGCCCCATGCAAAGAAGGCCATAAATTCTAGATCTCTCCCATTATTGGCATTATTGGATGAAGACTTGTATTTTCACTCACTGTATTGGGCAGCTTCAACCGTATGAAGATATCCTCAAGCAGTGGCCTCTTTATGGCTTTTCAGGAGAGCCAAGATTTTCCTTTAATGGAAAAATCTGTTTCCCAGCCTGGAGAGCAAAAGGATGGTGCTTCCTTGGAATTCCCAGAGGCACCTCTAGTCCCTGTCTGGCCAGAATTACCAAGGGACTAGGCATTGCAGTTGAATTTTTTTATTAATTGATTACCCTTTGGTAGAGTCTAATCATAAGAATGACATTTTTGCAGACAAGACTGCTACCTAATATTTCATGCAATATTCAAAAGATAATGTTTAAATTGTTTCACTGTAGTGACCTATACAGAATTTAAGCAAAGTGCACTAGACCAAAGATCTTCCTCCTCAGGAATGCTAGAGTTTCTTTCACTCCAAATGCCCTGATTACTGCTAATGAAGCAATATGTTGAATTTTTATTCCACCTGTCTCCGTAACACACTTGCAATTTGGACCAGAAATTAACCGGGGGTCACTCCAACAACCTTTCCGTCAAGTATTGACATGGGGCAATGTGTAAAGGATTCATTTTTTTTTCTCTTTCCTCGGTTTTGACCATACATGGGAGAGAGGCGGCAGCGCAAGTGTTTTGCTGCTATGTTTGGGAAATCTAAGGCTTGAAAATACTGATTATTTTGTTCTCTCTCTCTCTCTTTCTGTTTCTGTTTCTCTTTCTTGTCTTTCTGTCTGTCTGTGCAGTGATATCTATGTTGTTATTGTGATTGTAGGCTGCAGGAAATGAAGCATTTCAATCAGGAAGACACGCAGAAGCGGTTGAACACTACACTGCTGCTTTGTCATGCACAGTAGAGTCACGGCCATTTGCTGCTGTTTGTTTTTGCAATCGTGCTGCTGCATTCAAGGCTATGGGTCAGATTGTAGATGCAATTGCAGATTGTAGCCTAGCTATGGCCCTTGATGGAAATTACCTGAAGGTTTGGCTCTGAATTAGTGTATTTATAACTGATATGGATTTTTCTGTGGAACTGATGTTCTTTAAATATTTATTAGATTTTGCACCGAATCCGTATTCTTTTTGCATTAAAATCATAAATTTCTTCAAATTCATACACTTTCAGGCTTCTATCGATTTTATTGGAGTTGTAAATTATTTTCATGGCGCTTACTGCTTGGAGGAACTTTATGTTACTAAGCATTTCTTCGAAACGAGGGAGAATTTTTTTTGGGGGGTGGGGGGTGGGGGCAGTTTTGTGAAACAGTTGATCATCCTATCTATTGCGTGTGTTAATTGACCACATCCCACAGAACTTACAGAGTGACCTAAAAGGGGTTGTGAATCCAAGAAAGGATTAGGGTTGACAATGTATTGGGTGAATTAGGTTGAATTGAGAAGCGTTGTGCATTAGATGGATGCATTTAAACCTAGCACATAGTTTTAGAGAATTTATTGGAATAGTAAGCATTGCCAGCTCTTGGACTATATATGTGCCAGCCTATTGGACAAGTTTAATGTTTTCCTATTTATTCTTGAACTAAAGTCGAAATGGTTAACTAATACTAGAAGTTTGCCAAATAGTTGTAGACAAGGGATGGCAGCAAAGCTGGTTTTGTACAGTTTTTGGTAAGCCTCTCCTGCCCTCTATTACGGAGCAGCTTCTGAACCCTATCTGAACCTACTTTGGTCGGGATTTGAACCCCTATACCTATTTACCTTTCAATTCCTTGATCTTCCTCATCCTGTCCTAACCTGGCAATGGGTGTTGGCATATACATGTGTGTGCTCATTAATGTCACTCACAGGCTCTTTTATGGGGCATTCATAGAGTGCCCCAATGGCTCCTTGTAACATTTGTGGCAGATAATAGACTTGTTCAAGTTGGTTCAGTTGCTGATTCCAGATGATAAAGCAATGTAATTGGTCAGGTAGGCAACGAGCAAGAGAAAGAGAGATTGGTGATCCCATATTATATCTCGAAATAAATAGATAATGTGGAGACCTAGGTAGCATGAATGACAAAAAAATTGCAGGACACGACATGTGTGGGACATGTTAAGAATTTATATTCTTATATATTTATTAAATGTCAAAAATATGAATAATTTATTGAAAGATAATGCAAAATATACAATATATCACTAATTAATTAAAAATCTATATATTTTTTCTTATAAATACCAATTTAATATGTATAAGTTTTTCAAATATTGCAAAATATTATTACTGTCATGCCTCCAAACTTGAGGCATGTGAATTGCCCTCTAAAACTCACAAGGGTAGAACAATTCATAATGAAAACCATTAAATTAACCCATTTTATTTTCAGAATAACCACTTAAAACAATTTGAATCAATACTGTCTTCCAAAAGGGAGTTAAACCATTGAAAAGAAGACTTTCGAGGTTTCAATTTTATCACAAAGGGGTCCCGGAATAGAGCCTGGATGAAAAGATACTTTTTTATTTAAGAAAACAAAACCACTTGTCCAACCCAGTTGGGTCCTCTCGAGCGGCCAACTGACCGAGAGAAAGCCCTCCCTCTCAGGTAATAGACCGCTTAAGCGGACCTCAGATCGCTCGAACGGTCCCTTATCCAAGACCAAACTAGAAAATCCTGAGGTATAAAACCAAACTTTCAATCAAAAACTTTTCTAAAGAAATGAATTCTAAGGTTTAGAATACTACTAAAACCAACATCAAAATCATGGAGATGTACATCAAAACTCATCTCAACTCCCCCACAATGGTCATACAATATTCTTTTTCTTCCAAAAACATGAAATTTATGGCTTTCAAGCCTTAGAAACACCAAAATTAAGAGTTCATGAATAAAGGACCTAATTACATGACTCTATCAACATTCAACTTAACTTTACATCTTTTCACTTCAACCCACAAAATGTACATTGACCCAACATTTCCAAATCATCAAAAAGAGAAACAAAACATCAAAACATGGTAATTTCCTTTATGGCATGGATTCATCATTGGCACCTGAAAAACGGCTACACAAACAACGTGAACCAAAACTCAATAGGATTCTGATAACCTATATGGACATGCTCGGTATGCAATTTAACAATTCTATATCAATGTTCTCAAACTCAAAAGACACCTCAATTTTCATGCGAGGCAAATTTAACAAATTCTCATGATTCGATTCATAACTAAATTAACCATGAAGTTTTATAATCCAATCACATCATATTGCTTGACGCCTATTACCACACACATTTTCACACCTTTTCGAGAACACCATCTGAAGGAACGGAGCACCTTACCACGTTTTCGAGTATTAAATCGAGGGAACTGGGCACCCATTCTTGCGCAAGTTTCCGGTCTTTCACCGAGAAGTTAGTCAAACCCACATTAATTAAAAAACCACCTAAATATTTACAACATAATTGCTCAATAATATTGATCCATCAACCATTGCACATAATTTTCATCTAATCATACATGTATTCACTATATGGCCAACAATTCAATTCCTCAAAATTCATCTTGTTAACTCAAGTTTTCATAACTTGGAACTCAAAATCAATTTAAAGGGAATTTTCCCAATTTTGCTAAATCAACAAGATTTTCAATCAAAACTCAATTCATGCCCATTTCATTCGAATTTAACCTAAATCGTATCTTCAAGATGTCCAATCCAAACCCAATTTCTAGTTAACCTCATATTTAAGTCCGTCATTGTCCATTAAGGTCCATAGATTTTATGGTTAAAAACACAAATTAATCACTTTTTACACTTCCTTCATCAATATCTTCCAACAAAAACAAGTTAACCCAACTAAATCTTACACCTCCAAACCTGAGATTTTAAGCCCACATGCTTTACACAACAAATACATGAAATAGAATAAAATTAATTGCATAAATATCACAAGTAAACATGTACAGAGAAGAATCCTACCTCGGTTTGTCGAAAATCGAAACCCAAATACTTGCGAGAGAACCCAAACTTGTCGAAATCAAAATCTACTCGGTTGTAGTTGAAGCCATTGACAAGTAGAATAAACTTTCTCCTTCGGTCGAAGATCAAATCTAAGTGTGGAGCCTTCAATTTTTAAAGAGAGAAACCTCTAACCTCGTCTTCCATGGAGTCTAGGAGAGAGAGGGGGAAAGAAAGAAGACAAATTGAAGGGAGGAAGAAGAGGATTCGGTGGAGGGGGAGGCTTGGCTTCCCCAAGAAGCTTCACCCCAAGATTTAGGCCACAAAGTTCCCACAAATTACCAATCATGCCATCAAACCTCCAACAACCACTTAAACCATGTAATTGCATCCAATACACACCAAAATTAATATTTTAATATCAAATTAATTTAAAAGTTTATATTTTTAAAAATTACTAAAATTCAAAATTATCCTTGAATTAAAATTTATGGGCTTCCGCACCTACAAGCAGGTTGAACAGAACACGTAAAAACATTACCAGATTCATTGGACACACACACACAGAATATATATTACTCATATAGGCTCCATATAATGCCACAAATAATATATCACATAAGTACTCATTACATGGATATTGACAATACTCATTACATGGTAAGTGTTCAAATGGCTCAAGATGTGTCATCAGTGTCCACGAAGTGTCTAGAAAGTGTTTGGCATTATAAAATTAATTTTTTAGTTAGGACATATTTAAGAAGTGTCATCCACGCTCTTAGGAGTGTCTGAGAATTGTCAATATCCAACCGGCTGTCCAACACGATATGTATCCTTTGTAGATGTGTTCATGCTTAGGTGGAGACATTGGCAATATATTTTGCAGATAAGTTGAGATCTCTAGTATATGTAATTGGGGTGGGTGTGGATTGCTCCAAGAATTTTTATTATCATTATTTTTTTTTGGAGGGGGGGTGTGACGCCCCGAATTTCGGATAGCATCCAGAGGGTCAAATGTATTAAAGGTACGAAATGAAATGCAACGAACCATACACTCGAAGATAAAGAAGAATACTGTCGAGTTTAATTATTACATTCCAAAAGATAAAAGGGGTCTGACAAGGTAAACGAGGTCCTGACTACGAGGGGTACAAACAGGTGCATGGAGCTGGAAAAATAAAACTTTGGCTCACTAGAGCCAGGGTTCCACAACTTTATCTACGAATTTAGCAGCAACCTCGATCGGCTCGTCAAAATCTGACATAAGACGCTATGAGCTACGAAAGCCAATAAAAACAAAAATTATATACAAGTATTTTATGCAAACAACATGCAAGCAAATCACTGAACATCAATATACGGCATGCATGATGAGATTCATGATGATGATTTCCATTTAATTACTATGGTTATTTAAAATTAGGTTATTCTAGGTTTAACTGTTCGAAAGAATCATCATAACCCCGATCAACATGCACAGACCAAGTCTATCGACTAATGTTTGGCACTTCTTCAGCCACAGTGATGACCTCATAGTTGAATTAATTATCCAACAGTATCATCCAAGGAGCAAGGGCGTGGGTATCACCACATCGGGCTATCGAATCTCATGTCAAGATTTAGTGTGTGATCAACGAATTTTCTATACTGAATTTATCCATCCGTTTACATCCTTTAACACTGAGGACGCACCTCGTAACTACACCGGGGACAACCAAGGGTGTCTGCCAGGGATTTACTCTTCCAAACAAATACACCGGGAACGCACCTAAGGTGTCTGCCATTTACTCTTCCAAACAAATACACCGGGAACGCCCCTAAGGTGTCTGCCAGGGATTTACTCCTAAAACAATACATCAAGGATGCACTCAAGGTGTCTGCCCGGGATTTATCCCAAAAATAATACACTGAGGATGCACCCAAGGTGTCTGCCAGGAATTTACCCCGAAAAAAAGTAACATCACCCTAAGATTCATTTCAACCGCCATCTTTATTAGAAGGTATGTGATTCCCACAACCCGTACCCAATGAATGTAAGCACACAACCCATGATATCAACTACTAACTCATTATATGGATATCAATATCAGTGCAGGATGCAACACTTCGCACGTGAATGTCAAATTTTGTCATGTCAAGATTTGGTACACATACAATTCACGTAATCATGCAACATGCTACATCTTCAAACTTTAACATATACTCATGCAACCACTTAATCATATTAGCTTCAACAATATAAATTCACAACTAAATACACATAGACAAATAGCATAGCATGGTGAAAGCTCAAAAATAAGCATTTTAAAGATCATCATAATAATTTAACGAACTAAGATCACAGCAGTAAAAACAGGTTCAGCCTCTGTAATTAGGGGTTTAAAAATAGCAAAATTTAATTAAAAATTCTAAAAATTTGCAGGTAGCTAATTTAAAATGTCCTTTACAACTTTCATGAAGTGAACTTTTCTTAGTTCCTCATCTAAAACTGAGTTTTTTTGTGAAATAAGAATGTGTGACAGATCTGGTCTGTCTGAAAAACAGAGAACATATTCCGTTATTGAATTTAAAATTCCAAACAGTGCTTTTATCCATATTTAAGATTTTTGGCAATTTGTTTAGAAACAGATATGGATGTTAGGAAATTTTGAGACTTAACTTCGCTAAAAAATACTTGGTGGTTTGGGAGGAAATAATTTTTAATCAGAGTGTCCAGGTCTGGCACTCCTGGGAAAAAATAGCATAACTTCTTCTATACTTGAGCTTTTTAAGTGATTCAAGTGGGGTTGGAAAGATAAGACGGAAATCTAACTTATCCCACTTGTTTCATGTGAAAAGCAAAGTTTTACAAGAAATGGCACTCTTTTAAAGATGACTGTTCTGAACAGTGTTTTGGTCATTTTGGAGTAGAAATTTTAAAAATATGTAAAACTTGAAACCAGATTCCACAAAAATTCGTGCATGCAGAGGACATCTATATTAGTTTACAGAAAATTTTAGAGATCAATGGGTTGAGTTTGGGCCCGAAAATAAATTTGCACAAAACATAAAAACTTTGCAAGATTCATGGGGCTGAGCAAGAAAAAGTCACATGCATGGCTCTTTGGGCCCTTGATTCTTCCATGCATGGCCTTATCTCTCATATACATGGTTTATATATGAGCTATAGACCATTTTTAAGAATCAAAACTCAAAAGAAAAAAGAGTTTTTGAAGGAAAAGGAAGAAGGGCAGATTTGGTTCATGCCACCATCTCTTGGCAAAGAGATGGAACATGCAACTTTATTCGAGTGTTAGGGCCAAAGAAATGCATGAAATTAAAATACAAGCATATAAAATTTGGTTTCTACCTTGAGAATATTCTGAAGTGATGAAAAAAAATAAAGAAATGTTGGTGAAGAACCCCCTTGGATGAAGACTAAAAAGAACACCATGGGAAAGGACTTCCCTTCTCTCTTCTTCTTCATCTCTTCTTCCCCTCTCTTTCTCTCACGTTCTCCCTCTAACTTCTTCAATGTTGCCGGCCAAGGTGCATATTTCCCATCATGCACCTTTGCATGCATTCCTATTGGACCTTGGTGTTGGGACCATCATTACGCCCACTCAACCTTTGTATCTATAATATCAGGCCGGCAACAAAAGGCACATCTTTTCATGGGGATTTTGGGTGGCTGGCCATGTGGTTTGTGTGGCTAATGATGGCCAGAATTTTGTTTATATAATTGTATAAAAATGGTTTATTAGTGTATAATTATACTACATCGCTAAAAAAATACTTAAAATAAGCTTAAATTATGATTAATAGTCACTTTTTCCATTGAATTGCATTTGATTAATAAAATTATGGTTGGCACATTATATCTATAGTTTAAAAATAATATTTGAATACATAAACATGGATAACATAAGTCAAAGTAAGTCTTTTTGCAAGAATTTCTAAAATAAGCTTTTTAATAAAAAACTAGTTTATATAGTTCTTATTAATTAAATTGGGCTATATAAACATATTATTTTAAATCAAATTAGATTTATACAATTTTAGTTTTAGTAATTAAAATATATATAAAAAATATATAAGGCCAAGCTTGGCTTGAAGGAGGGACATGAGTTGGCAAAAAAGCTCTTTGTTGGGTTATTGAGCTTATTTTCAAGAATTAGGCTTCGTTGCTCAGATTGGGCTTAAAGAATGAATTAGGCTTAAAGAATGAATTGGTTGGCCCAACTAGGGTTTTGGGCTAAACAAACTTCTCTCAAGATCTATGAAAAATGTCGAAATGAAGAACTACTTGAACCGAACACGCAGAACAAACCGAATTTTTCAAATTTCATAGTATATATATAAAACTAATCAGATAGGCACATGATCATGTATATTATTATTATATTAACTTCTTTGTTATTATTAATAATAATAATATTATTTATTATTATTATTATTTTTTATTATTTTTAATTTTTAGTTTTTTAGTTTTTTTTTAACAAAAAGCCGGGTCGTTACAGGGGTGGGGAGTATATTGACTGCATATATCAAAATCAATATCCATAGTTCGAGCTTCTAACAAAAGTTAAGAAAATTAGGATGAACTTACGCGAAGGCAATTGATGTGAAGAAGTTGTCGTTAGATGGATGCAATTACTGGTGATCTTCTCAGCGTTTCTGATTTCTGGATAAGATGAAGTTGCGCACTTTAAGCTTCATCTCTAGAGCAAAGAGCAGAGGCACAACTGTGATGACTGATAACTGTGAATGAGATGCTAAAAAGCCTATATGGCTATATGCCTATGTGTATATAGGAAGGGGCTGATGTCTTAAAATGTTGGGACTTGAAATGGAGGGTTAATGTTAGGAAGTATCATGTTCATTCTCTATTACTCCTTCAAGAAATATCATATTTTCAACTTATGTCAGTAGTTTTGCATAGTTTCTTGCCCGGAACGCCTACTCCAAAAGAATTTGTGAAGGAACACCTTTGCATAAAAAATAATGTTGTGTTGGTAAATAGCTTTGTTTGTCGTGGTCGTACATTTGCAGGCAATATCTAGGCGAGCCACCTTGTTTGAGATGATTAGAGACTATGAACAAGCAACTATGGATCTTCATAGATTAATTTCTCTTCTCATGAAACAAGTCGATGATAAGACCAACCAGTCTGGTGCATCTGATAGAATCAGCAGTATGAATGAGTTAAGACAAGCTCAACAACGGCTTTCTGCAATAGAAGAAGAAGCAAGAAAGGAAATCTCCTTGAATATGTATCTCATTTTGTAAGTTTCCGGCTTAAATTTTGAAATCAACAATTTAACTTTGTCATCTTTCATTGTAATTTGTTGTTGCATATAGATTACAACAACTGCATGCATTACTTGGATATGTTGGGATGTGTCCTCTAGTGTAGGTTATTCATTGATTCTATCCCTGGTCAAGGAACCAAACTGCGCTATGCATTTGGGAATCATCACTTGTGAACGGATAAAATATTCGTCATTTCATCATTTATAGTTACTGGGGTGTCTTCTATATTGTTTACGGTGCTTGCAATTCTATCTTGACTGTATTGTTGGATATATTCTGAGCTGCATGCATTGTCATTTCCTTCAAACCAATGGCTTTTTAAGATACATATCATTTTGTTGGACATGAACCTGGCAAGCATGGCTGGAATTTAAGTTTACAATACGCAAAACTTCCTTTGATATGGTTGCTTCAAAATGAGAACTTTACACTAGAACCACCATTTCACCCTTGAAAATAAAGGAATAGTAGTAAGAACACTATTGTAAGAACACTATAACGTATTGTACTGGTTAGAATTAGATGAAGTGATTGCACTCGCTATGTGCACTTGGGTTCATGTGACGTAGACTGTGTTATGGAATTTCCCTTTTTGATTTGATAGAAGATATCAGTATTCTTTTTAAATGTGTCGTCATTGCTGCATGTGATTGGCTAAAGATCAGTCAAACAATTACATTTTGATGCCAGGAGAGTTGATCCATCTGTATCGGTATCAGAAATAAAGAAGGCCTATCGAAAAGCGGCACTCAGACATCATCCTGACAAGGTTTCAGACTCTTAATATCTGCTTCTATACTGACAAGGCTACTATGAGTTACCCTTTCTAAAAGTATTTCTCTTATGTAGGCTTGTCAGTCCTTGGCTAGAAGTGAGAATGGAGATGATGGGATGTGGAAAGAGGTAGTGGAAGAGGTTCACAAAGATGCTGATAGGCTCTTCAAAATGATTGGAGAAGCATATGCAGTACTTTCAGATCCTACGAAGGCATCTTTCTTATACTCTTATATAACTGTTCTCTCTCTCTCTCTCTCTCTCTCAGGTCTCAGGGTGCAGTGTTAGTACCTCAGATTTTGAAAGGGCCATCCTACGAGATTCAATCTTTTATATAAAAATCTTTCCCTAATCCTTTCCCCACCCAATTTATACTAAATCTTCCCTCAATCATTTATTATGTGCTTGATTATAAAGCCTCATGATAGTCAACTCAAAAAAATCCTTCATGAGCCTCTTCAACTACATTCAAAGGCAAGACCCGTAAGGGGTGTTGCAGGTTCAATTTTGAGCTAAATCAAGAACCAATTAGTTCTAAACGGTTCTACGAGTTTAAGAATCGGAACCGAACCATATGTATCTTGGAACAGAACCAAATCAATAAATCTTCCGGTCCGATTTGAAACTGTGCTTCTAAGGGTAAGTATTTGTTACCTACTCTATATTAAAGAAATTATATATTTATTTGTTTATTTTTGTTAAATTTTTATATTTTATTTATATTATTTTACTTTACATTTTATTTTATTAGTTGTTTCATATTATTACAAAGAGAGCTCCCCGCACCTATATATTATGAATTATATTTTATTATTCTTATATATTATTAATAATTTATGAATTATATAATATTTTGATATTATGAGAAAAATAAAAAATTAAATAATAAAATAGAAGAAATAAAGAAATAGAGAAAATGTAAAATAAAATAAATAGTATTTTTAAGTTTTTTCTTTATATATAATACATAATATAATATGAACAAAATAAAAATAGGTAACGGATTGGTTTCATACAGTGTTTTGAAGCTTAATTTGTGAAATGAACCATAAGGAATTGTTCCTAATTATTTGGAACCGGAACCATTATGTTTACCAAAAAACCAAACCAAACCATATGGTCTGGATCGGTCTTGACCGGTTTAAGGATTCCATTGGTTTTTGAACACCCCTAATAGTCGTGTCTTTTTCTTTCTGCCCTCAGTGCACATGCAAGGTGATGATGACATCTCTTTGACGTTCTGTATATGATGCAGGTGGTTGGTTCATTTCTCCGAAGATACATATAGAACTTTTGTTTTGTGCATGGTTTTAAATCCCTCTTTTACACTAGGAAGTTTCGAATGCATAACATTTGCAAACATGAACAGAAACCTCAAACTAGTCAACTGAAGTAATCAAAAGAAATGGACCTTATATTTGTAGAAATGAAACTTGAATAAAACCTTATATTGCTTAGATAGAGCATCTTCAGCATTTAACTTTGTAGAGTGATGAATATGCGAGCAGAGAAAATAAGAGAGAGAGAGAGAGAGAGAGAGAGTGCAGCTCCATCCTATTGCCTCACCTCTTTAATCTTGTTGGTTAAAGTGAAAAGACAGAGTTACCCCCGTCCTGTGGAGAGACTTTGAATCCTACTTCCTTATTTTCCCTTTATTGGTTGTGGGTTCTTGTTATGGTTTCCTCTCCTATTTCATCTGCTTCTTTTCCACTTTATACTGTGTACTCTACTATTATTTCTTTTCTGGTCACATTGTTTTAGGACGCTTATTTGCCTTCACTCCTAATAACCATCCAACTTTCTGCACCCTAATTACGGATTTCTGAGAATCTTGAAATCCTTTGTAGGATTGCATTATGATCCCCAAAGAAAATAAAAAATTGTGATTATTATTATTTGACTGAATGTCTACACTTTCATTGAATTCTGCCTAGTTCTTATGCTACTTTAGATAACTTGGATTCTTATATATAAAATCCAATGACATGTCGTCAACAAAATTTATTGAAGGCAGAAAAGGAGTGAGGATAAAGCTGTTTCAGCGTAGTTGGAATAAGGTTGTTATTGTCACCCAAAAGTGAGTAGTTGGATTTTAAGAAGAAAAGGGTGTAGGAGAGAAACATACAACTATCAAATGGAGTTGGTGCCAAAGTAAAGAATAACAATGCAATATATTATTTTGTTGTTTTCTTGTGTCTGTTTTATTTCTCTGTCTTGCCATGTGAAATTCTTGTAGATAAATATGCATAGATTTTAGGGTAAACTCTACTTTACCCCTTGTGGTGTGAGCCATGTACAAAAGACTCCCCTAATGTTTAGAAAATAACCACATAACTCCCTGTAGTTATCGGCTAAAACGTACTATTACATTTTTCCTCCAAACTTATGGCAAGTGTATCTCACTTGGTTACCTAGAGAGTAAATCAAAATTTAAAGACAAAATTACCCTCATAAGATTTTCAAATTTGCAAAAAAAAAACCTTTTAGTGCTTGCAGGATTATAGGTTGGTTTGCTAGCGTCTTGCTATTGGCTTTTTAGCTAATACGACTTGGAGCTAAGGTTAAATTGTTCAATTTGAACTTATACCTTTAAGACTTTAAGAGAGAAGATGCCTTCACCCGCCCACCATGCTACTACTTGAAAGGTGAACTTCAATAAGTAGAGCCTTTAGGCTGCTTTCCGGCTCCCACCCCCACCTTCTCTCTCTCTCTCTCTATATATATATATACATACACACACACACACACACACACACAAATGTTTAAAAGAGAACTATGGTCTATAGTTCTCTGTCCATACTTTCTTCAACGTCGGTTTCATTTCCTTCTAGTTGCACCAACGATTCATCTTTTACATCTTCTTCTTCTGCTAAGGTCCAAGCTTTAAAACGAAATCCGAGGTTTCTGAAACTAGTCTGACGTGCTGGTATTCTTCTTCCCCAACTTGAAGGATCAGAGTTCATTTGAAAACTTCGAAAATTTTTGAAATTTTTTCAGCAAGTTGCACACTTTATTGGCTGAATGTTCATTTGTAGGCATGGATGAAAATGAAGACTCAAGCTTCAAATTAAATGCAGGCTTAGGCTTTGGAGATGAACCTCGAATCATGGAACTCTCATCTGTTGTAGATCTACGCTTTGGTATAGGAGGCTGCAGCTCTCTCTTGAGAGACTCGATTTTTAAGTTCACGGAAAGAATGGAAATAGCTGAAGGTATTAAATTAAGGTCATTTTATAAGGGTGGCTAACAAAACTAACGCTGCCTCTTAGCGCACAAACTACGGGGAGCTACATGGTTATTTCCAAACGTCAAGGGGTCTTTCGCACATGGCCCATACCACAAGGGGTAAAGTAGAGTTTTCCCTAGATTTTACATTTATTATTTCCACAAATGCTGCAAATAGGCGAGTGTTCTATAAATAATTTGGTGGATAAATATTTTGTAATACCTTTTACATATACTTTAAATTGCTTTGAGGTGGGCGAAGATGAATGGAGTGTCTTTGGGTGACATAAGTTAAATGCAAGATTGCCATCTGGTTAGATGCTGGTGGACATGACCTGCAGGGGTAATGTCCTATGCTTGTCCAGCCCGAACCTTCCTAGCTGTTTGAGTTTCTTCGGTCTTATATCTATGTCGTAATTCTATAAGATATTGTGGTGACTTTTCTTTATGTATGCAAAGCAAGGTTGCTAGCATTGCAATTGCTTGCATCTATCCTTAAGAAGGTGAATGAAACTAAAGAAGCTTGCCACATTCTGACTTTCATATTCCAAGACTTTAGTGTTATGCCATCAAAGCTCTCTTGAAGCAGTCTCAATCTGCTAATTACACCCTTTAGTTAAGTGAGTCATTTTAGGCCTCGTTTGGTTTCAGGCTTATTGTCTTTTAGCTTAAAGCCACAAAAAATGCAAAAAGTGATTTTATGTTAATGCATGCTTATTTCCCTTTCGCTTAAATGGATTTTAGCTTTTTAGCCTTTTTGCTTACTATCTAAAATACTTTTATACATTTTAAAAAAATATCACAACTTTTAATATACATATCTGTTTTTATAACAAAAATGCATATTTTTAAAGCTTATTTGTCGAGATCTGTCAAACAAGATTCATATTGGTGGTGCTTGACATTGTTGAAACTAATAACTTATAGATTGTAACTTGTAGTAGAAGTTGTAAGTGTTTGGTAAATATTGTTGTTTGTATTTGAAATAGAAAAAAAAATAGTTATAAGTTGTAGTAGAAGTTAAGTGTTTGGAAAAGCTTATAGCTTATAGCTAAAATTAGTAGCAGAAAGTTAAAAGTTACTGGCAGTAGTTTTGCCAAACACCCCCATTGAATATAAAATTATATAAAAATAAAACAACATAAATTTTTTCATAACAACTTTTATTTAGCTTAAAGCCACTTTTCAATAATGATCTATTGTCTTATTTCTTATTTGACATAAAGTCACTTCAAACAAAATAAATTTTTAGCCTTTAAGTCACCTAACAATTACACCAAACGAATTTCTTGCTTTTTTGGCTTATAGTTGCTTAAAAAACAAAAAGTCCGGCTTTAAGCTGGGTTACCTAGCGAGGCCTTGATGTGTTGCACAATGATTTCACATGGAGAGAGAGAGAGAGAGAGAGAGAGAGAGAGAGAGAGAGAGAGAGAGAGAGAGAGTTTTAACTATTGCTTTACATCTTTTCTGCGATGTAGAGTAACGAGGTGAAGGCATTAGTTAGTTATTTGGGACACTCTTTTGAGAGGACTCGTAATGCTTTTGTCATTTGTGTGAGGTCCTACAATCTTAACGTTACTTGCTATTTAGTAGGTTTTTATGCAACGTGTAAAGAAATTATAATTATTCCCATTTCTATTATTCACTCTTATTTAGGGAGCCTGTTTGTAAATAAAACTAGTAATTAGGTTTGTACTCACTCCACCCATGATTGACTAACCCATGATTAATAGCCTTTGTATTACCATAACCCGTCAAGGAAGCCCATCAATTTAATGTTGTCATTGGGACCAAGTGAAAACTCAAAAGTCTTGTGGTTGACTCCCGCTAACAACACCTTGTCTTACCAGTGTGCGGGTCTTGCGGGTTGGTTAGTGCATCCCGGGTTTGTCATTTAGGGTGGGTCCAAAGTGGCTTTGCTTGTCACGGGTTCCCCAGTCAAAAAAATAGCTTTTGTACTATTGTGTATGCGTTTAAATATGTAAAAAATTTTGGATCACTCTTTTACATGCACATCTTTCACAAAATAAATTTCCTAAAACTAAATTGTGCAACTACTACCCTCTTAATACGTAAGTGCATATTTGTATGCAAATATTATCTTGGAATTTTGGTGTTAACTTGGTTGATTGCTAATCCATTTGTAGCGGTCACGGTATGATCTAGAAGAAGATATGCGAAACACCCAAAAGAGAGGTAACGGAGGCAGCGGCACACCAAAAATGCATACAGATGTCCAGAGTTATCCATTTGAGAGCAACAGCAGGCGCCAATGGCAAGAGATTTGGAGATCATATGGAAACTCCCAATCTAGAGCATCAGAAACAACTCGATCGAGCAGGTACTCGTGACAATGATTGGCAAGTTCTCTGAGAGGAATCTTGGCAGTTCATACCCATGTGTAGCTTTTGCGAGAGGTCCAGCATATGAACAAGGACTTAAAGCCACTCTTTGAGAATAAATGGCTTTTTACAGATAGATGGAGTTTTTGTATTGGTTGAAAGCTGGAGCAGGAAACTTAGTGAATGAAAAACATTATTTTTAGTGGAGTTTAAAAAATATCATTTACCTTTGGAATATTTGGAGAACATGAAACAAATAGTTCTCGATATTAAGAGGAATAGAAAGAGATACAGAGAAAAGACAGAGAGAAGAAGCTCTGCCAATGCATCGGCAACGTGTACAGATGTGATGGGGGTATTGATGTTACTGACAAGAATTGTTGTGTGTTGGCAATGTGTACAGATTTGATAGAATGCATTCATTTGATTAAGAAAGATTGATGGCCTTGGCTGCTCGGAAACTTGAGGACATTGCAAACGATACACAGAAGGAAAACTTTTTTCGAGAGCCAGGGAAGCAACACAGGAAGCACTCTGTCCAGACAAATTGATAATTTCTCTTTTTCTTGGTTCGAGTTCTCTTTTCCCCAGCTGTAAATAAGCTTGAATGGTTTTGGTTGTACAGTCACTGGTCATGGTGTTTGTTTGGATGTTTGGAAAGTTGTATTTTCTCTTTTTCTTGGTTAAAGATTCCCCCCTCCCTCCCCAAAAAAAAGTCTGCAAGTCTTATTGGTTGTAGAGTCACCGTTAATGGTATTTGTTTGGCAACCTAGAACATGAACAAGACAAGATGGAAAATTTTGTTTTACATCCATTACCAGGAAGAATTCTCTTACTTACCGTCTGCTCTCGTTCCAATCGATATGCCTAAGTCACTACTTTTATATTTGTTTTACTTAATTGACAAGGGTACTACTGTTAGAGGCAATATTATCAAGATCATTGTTTTAGAAAATAATTTTTGATAAAAAATTAACTGAACGGAAAAACGCCGAAACGGGCTCTAGATAAAATTTTTGACGTTGAACGATCAAAAAATAAATTCGTGCAACCAAAGTTAATTTAAAAGAATATTTTTTATCGATCTAATTTTTAATTACGACTTGATTTCGAGTTGAAACTCTTATAAGATCTTTTACTATATTCTCTTACACAATTTTCGAACGTAGTATGGGCTACGATCTTCTGAGAATTTGTACTGACAGAATCTTGATATATTTAAATCTTAAAAGACAAAAATAATATCATTGTTAGATCTAGGCAACCCAAGAGGAGGGGGGGGGGGGTTGAATTGGGTCTTTTCTTTTAATCTTTCTTGAACTCTTCTTTGATGAGTTTTACTACTCACTCAAATACTAATAGGGTGACTTACCATTGATTATAATAAATAAGATGTAATGAATAAAAAATACTTACTCTCTTTACAAGATTGATTTACAATAAAAGAAATGGTAAAGAGAGATGAGGAACAAGAACGGGAGTTACAGCAATAAATATCAGCTTGATGATATCGGAGATGGATTTGAGCAATAGAACAATAAATGCAAGTTTCTCTATTTTTTTGTGTTTAAATGTTAAGAAGTAACTACTTATATAAGTTCTTGACCGTTGGAGGTAGATGGGGGCAATAAATGCAAAAAATTCAACCGTTGAGATCTGTCGTATTTTTGAATTTTCGTTTTCAAAGTCGATACAAATATCTTTGGTATGGACAGGAAGCACTCTGTCCAGACAAATTGATAATTTCTCTTTTTCTTGGTTCGAGTTCTCTTTTTCCCAGATATAAATAAGCTTGAATGGTTTTGGTTGTACAGTCACTGGTCATGGTGTTTGTTTGGAAAGTTGTATTTTCTCTTTTTCTTGGTTAAAGATTCTCCTCCCCT
>JAOTRH010012235.1:0-23020 GCA_034768845.1 Heliamphora exappendiculata
TGCCAATTGAATGGCCAATTCAATTGCAATTGAATTCTGCTATTGAATTCTAAAATTTAATGGCCAATGAATTCACAGATTCCAACAATATATATATATATATATATAGAGTTCTTTGCGTTGCGTGTTGAGAGTGAAATCGTTTTACGAGTCAAGAAAAAAAGAATATGAGTTTAAAATAATATAACGTTAAAAGGGTGTTCACTAAACATATCTTTTTAAATAATAAAACGTTGTCGTTTTCGGTGTTTAAAAACAAAATCAATTTTACAAGACACGCTTTGCATATACTAAACGAAAAAAGCTTTTACTGAAAACTTTTTCCCTGTAAAATTGAAAAACATTTTTAGTAACAATGTGTTCTATACAAAACCTGCAAAACGTTTTTCTTAAAAAAGTTTTCAGTACAAAATTATTACTTTAATGAAAAACACTTTTACTAATAATGTTTTTTAGTTAATATTTGATAGTATATTATATCCAGTCACCTTCAAAAGAATTTTTATTTCGTCAGACACGTTTTGTTAATAAAATGCGTTTGCTATTTGCTAAACACACTTCGTGTAATTTTAGAATTTAAGTTTTAAACAATTATGCTTATAAAGGTTAAAGAGCCACGCAAATACCTTTCTGATTTTCTCCGATCTCCACCGTTTCGCCTGCGTACACAAACAATCAACCCGAAGCTACGCTAGAGGCCTAACCCCAAAAGAAACGGTGTTCAGAAAAGTAGAAAGAAGACGCGACGACGAAAAAAGGGATGTTGCAGAGACCTAGACGCAGGTACGAGGGCACGGCCATGGGTGCCATCGTATTGGATCTCCGTCCCGGCCTTGGAATCGGACCTTTCTCTCTAGGTATTACTCCACATCACACCCATTATATATATATATATATATATATATATATATAATTGCATTATGCATTCCTATATGCATCTCTGCTTCCTCAACATCGAATTTTGCCCGCATATCTGTTGATTAATTTTTTGTTTGTTCATAATTAGGTCGAATTTTTCATTGTTACTTCTTAATTTCCATATTAATGGGATAATAATCGATTTGATGGGATTGTCTGGTCGTTCGTTTGATTACGTGGTGGCGGGTTTTGAATTCTAGTTGCTTTGATTGGTTGACATATTCATAGTGCTATTGATTACCGACAACGTTAAATGTCGAGTCCAGATAGTTATTGAATTTTGAGCTGAGATTGGGTAGTTTCGTTTCTTGGTAATCGAAGTTCTATTTGATTTTTCTTTTTCGCGTTGGAGCTATACTTACTATTTACGTAAGCCTGCGTAATTTCCTGATATATGCTTTTGCTGTTTCAGGAATGCCCATATGTGAAGCGTTTGCTCTAATAGAGCAGCAACCTAACATCTACGACGTTGTCCATGTGAAGTACCTTGACGAGGTTTGGCTCAATAGAATATGACTTAAGATGCTTCACGCAGTTAATATCCTTTTGTTACTGTTATTGGTGGTATTGCGATTCTTCCCTTTTCATTGGTTTTTCTGGGTTGCTGTACTTAGTTTCCGTTCTGGTCCAATTTCCAGTCTGATTAGGAGGAAAATTAAAAAGAGGCCTACCATTTTTTGGATGTTTATTTTGGCACCACTGTTTGGTTTGATTGCTGCTACCATGTTGAGTTCGGGTTGATTGCTGCTACCATATTCAGATTAGCTTATGGAACAGGTCCTGAATAACCGATAAAGTCATCGTAGATGAAGAGTTCAATATTCCGTTGGTGGTCATTCTCAGGGGCTGTCTCTTTTTTGTTACTCACATTGCCAATCCTTCATTAGTGTTTTTCATTGGGCTACGTTGTCTTCCAAGGTCAATGATACTGCTTGTGAATAGCACGGGCTATGAGATTGCGCGGAATCATGTTTCAATTTAGTTGGTAGTTTCATAGGGATAACCTTTTGTTGATGTCTCACTCCTTTTCTTTTAGCTTTTGGCCCCTCTACTCAGGAGTTGTTTGTCGAAATTTCTCAAAACAACTTTTATTATTATTATTGTTATTAATTTTTTTTAAAAAAATTATTATTTCTAAATAATGGGCATGTCTTGCACATTTAAATATTGTTGTAGGGGTATTTCATGATTAGTATTTCTATAATTTATTTTTTCCAAAAACTTGCTGTCAGCTAAAAGCTTTCTGGTTTAAATATTTCGAGAATCACTGATATTATAGAATTGATGATTGTCAAAAATCTTGGATTTTGGTTGAAGTTACCTGGACAATACATTTGCTTTATATTGGGTTTTTGTAATGCGTAGGACCCATTTTCTGTATTTTTGAGGAAGATATTGTGGGCATTCATTGATGCAGATTGTAGACTCTAATGGTGGCTATTTGTTGAAGTGTATAGTATCTTGACATTCTTAAGACTAGGATGACCTCTCATTATTATCCCTTTGTAATTCAGGAGCCCCTAAAACTGGATGTTGTTATTAGCTTGCCAGATCATGGGTTTCATCTTCGTTTCGATCCTTGGTCGCAGGTATTATTGTTCATTACTTTTACATTACCTTTCCTATGTGGTCTTTGCAAACCCATTTTTTATTGCAAGTGGGTTGGGGAATGTAATCTATTGACATGGATATTTTAACTTTTATTCAACTAATACCTTTTTGGCAATATTTTGCCTTTGGAGGATTTCATTGTTAATAGTGTACCAAATTCAAAGAATTTAAGAGAAATAATTGCAGAGTTTCATCCATAATTTAGCAACTTTAATTAATTCCAATCTGGCCAGAACAAAATTTCCTAAAATTTATGCTTCAAATTTATGGTGAAACCTTTTATTCTGATCAAGATAACTTCCGTGTTTGGGTTTTTGGGTTCAAAACAGCACGACGTATAATCTTCGTTGAAATCCATGTATTTAGACAATATTGCCAATCCGGATTCCTGTAGCGCTGGACTTTCCTTAAAATGCAGATGTTTGTGAAATTAAATATGCATATTACATATCAAACCCTGATGTGAAACCATTTTGATGATAGCACACCTCTTAGTGCGCTGAGTAAGCATAAAGTGAGACATTAATTTAGGTGCATTGCCTTATGTGGTGAGTTGCTAAACTATAAAGTTGCTGTTTGTGGATTTTAATAGACAAGTCACTTAAAACAGCCTAAAAAAAATATAGATGGAATAATTTGTCTGACAGCATTATAAGAAGCTATTAATCATGTCCATTTCGTGAGATCTACCATGTACGGTAGGTCTGGTTTCAAAATTTATATTTGAATGTCATGCCAAGGTGGATGCTTATGTGATCTGTTGGGTAAGTTCATTTTTAATGTTCATGACTGTACAAATTGATTGACTTTTCTTTATACAATGTGTTAGAGGCTACGCCTGATTGAAATTTTTGATGTCAAACGGCTTCAAATGCGCTATGCCGCTTCTCTTATTGGGTGAGTAATCTGTTTACTCTTCATTATCTTGCTTTTTTTTGTGTCCAGTGGTTTTTAACCGTCATCTTTACTTTCAGGGGACCTTCCACGCTAGCTACTTTTGTGGCTGTATATGCACTTTTTGGGCCAACATTTCCTGGAATTTATGACAAAGATAGAGGTGTTTACACACTATTCTATCCAGTACGTTCGAAAAATATGCATCCATTAGACACAATTGTGTTCCCTTCTTCTGATTCTTTTAAGCTTGGAGGCGTTGATGTCTGTGTTTTGCAGGGGTTGTCCTTTGCTTTTCCAATCCCATCCCAATATACAGATTGTTGTCATGATGGAGAAGGTATTGGATCTACAATTGCTTAATTTTAGCATGTTTACATATACAAATTTAACAATTCACTTTAACATTCCTTCTCCTTTCACTTTGAAAGCGGAGTTACCCCTGGAGTTTCCGGATGGCACCACTCCAGTCACATGCCGTGTCTCTATATATGACAGCTCGACAGATAGTAAAGTTGGCGTGGGTTCTTTAATGGACAAGGCTTCTGCTCCTCCTTTGCCAGCTGGCAGCCTCTACATGGAAGAGGTGCATGTGAAGGTTTGACGACTACATTTGCTAGCCCTGCATAATTGTCTTCTTTTAAGAACTAATTTATTCCTGTCGGCATCACGTATCTAATATGAGGTAATGAAAATTTTGGTTAATTACTCATTTATTTAGCGCTCAATCATTAGTTGGTTGATTGCCAGCTCAGAGAAAGTGAGAACAATGTTGGGTGTTTCGTTACATTTCTACCTAGTACATACATAATTGCTAGCCTGTATTAAAAGATTTTATAGTTGTCCCTTCCAGATGTGACAGTGATGTGTTATTATTCTTGAAAGGTGTTCCATAAGTGCAACAATAAAAGTTAGCTTCTTTTGAATACTTATCATCTAATCCAAAAGAGGAGGCTGTGGATTTGTCACTGACCCTGTTCAATGTATATGTTATCCAGCTTGGGGAAGAGTTATGGTTTACTGTTGGCGGGCAGCACATCCCATTTGGTGCATCGCCGCAGGTATGGGCTGGCTCAAGTCTTTCATTGCATGTAATATTTTGTTTGTTTCATTTCCTGTAATTTTTATTTTGATTTATTTTCTTGATCACATGCTGTGCATGCATTCTTTTTCTGTCGAAGTGGGTTGACTCGTGCTTCTTTTTAATTCACTTTCATTTTTATGAGGAATTGTGACCCTTTTCTGTTGCTTTGTCTCCTTCTTGCTTCTTATCTAGTTTTGTTCATGTGAGATAGTTGGGAATGGGTATCATACATTGGTATTACAATCAAGTTGGCACCTCACGGTGATTTGTTGAGAATACTAATCAGATAAGTCCTCGTAGGTAATTGAGATTTGAGAGTGAGCTAATAGTGCAAGCAATGAAACTGAGGAGAATTTGTTGAACTGCTTGTAGTACTTTGAGAATGTCACATATAATTAGTGAGTGATTTTTGTAGCTTCGTATTGACAAATATACCAAAAGGATGAATGCATGGTTGTAGATTGAGTTCATTTGGGCTCGCTTTTAAGCTGGAAAAAGCCAAACCTGTTTTCGTACCCTGTTTTTTGGGATTACGCATATGTTTGGACTAAAAAGCCTTGTGGCCTTTTTTCGGACCTTTTTTTCGTCTTTTATGAAATTTTTTTATATTTTGGTTTAAATTTTTTATTTTTTTTGTTTATTGTGATGAGAGAATTCTAAATAGTATGCCGGTTATGGCTAATTTTGAAAAAAAGTTTACTAAAGACGAAAAAACTAGGAAAAAGCCAAAAAGCCTGCTAAGTTGGTTTTTTTTCGTCTTATATGAACTTTTTTAAAATTTTGATAAAAAAAATCTTCCTTTTCCGTTTTCTCATGATGAGAGGATTCTAGAAAGTACACTCATTTGGATTAATGCTGAAAAAAATTCACTAAAGACAAAAAAAAGCTGCAGAAAAAAGCTAGTCCAAACGTAAGCTAAGAAACCAGCGTTCGATAGAAGTTGATTAAAGGTAGCTTTTGAGCTTTTTCAAAAATACGAAGGGTTAATGAAATATTTGAAGTGACAAAATTACCCTCTTCATCTACAGAAAATACGATGATGTCTCCATATAAACCTGCATAACATGCTGAGAGAGAGAGAGAGAGAGAGAGAGAGAGAGAGAGAGAGAGAGAGAGAGAGATGGGGGGCCTCAGTTAGTGGTGAGGATGCAGGTTGGTGAAGGGTAACGGTTAGTGGTGGTTTGGGGTTGGGAGTGGGCCGGTGGCTACCAGTGTTAGTTGTGGGGGTGAGAGGCAGTCAATTTTTTCCGGTCCATTAATAGGGGACAAACAGGTATTTTTGTGGAACCAATACAAATAATTGGTGGGGTGGGGTTTGATCAGTGGTGGTGAGGATAGTAATTGATTATTTTTTTGGTCCATTAATAGGTGACAAACTCTAGTGTGTGTGTGTTTTTTTTTGTAAAACCTATACAAATAATTGGCTCATAAAGCCAATTTTCTATTTCATCAGCCTCTTCCCAGGCTTAACCTAGTAGTTTGATTATTTCAGAACCTCCATCACCTCTTCCACACCATCTAGAGGTGAAACAATACTGTTGCAGCGTCCTCATATATGGGAACATATCAAAAGATTTGGATATCTCTTCCTTTTTCTTATAAAAAAGTCTCTCTTCCTTTTTCTAGAGCTGATTGTGTTATGAAACAACTGGAAACATAAACGTTGACAAAAGTGTTGTTTTCTCATCAACTTACTATGCCTAAACAGCTGGCTAAAGAAGCTGCCTTTTCAAACAAAACAACGTGGGTATTTGGCAAAGTTACTGCTAGTAGCTTATAGACTATAGCTTGTAGCAGAAACTGTGAGTGTTTGGTAAAGCTTGTAACTTGTAGCTGAAATAAAAGAAAAAATAATTAAAAGTTGCAACAGAAATTGCGAGTGTTTGGGATAGATTATAGCTTATAGCTAAAAGTAGTAGCAGGAAGCTAAAGCATTCCCAAACACCCTAAACTTCTCTTAGGAAAAGTTTTGCTATACTAAACAGGCGATAAAGCTCATCCAATTGAGGTGAGACTTCAATTTTTTTCCCTGCATTTTTAGAACAATTCAAGAAGTTCACTGAAGAAGTCACGAACTAGTTTGGGTAATCCTTGACATTACAGTAAGATGCGGTGATCCTCTACATTTGCTGTTATTCTATGTAGTTGTGAGCACTAACTGGTCATTAACGCTTTCAGTTTTGGTGTATCCTTGGAGTTCTAGATTTGGATACAAAGCTACTTCCTCTTGTAGGTTATATCTTTCCGCTTTATTGTGATGTTGGGGTTCTCTGGTGCTCTAGCATTCTTACTGTCGACTTAAATCCTGTCTGTCGGTCTACAGTCACATTAATTTTGTCATTTTCTCGTGTTCATGATAGTATTTTTTTAATAGATACCCTACAAGCTCTTTTCCTTCCTTCCATTTTCTTTCGATGAGTTAAGCAGAAGAAAGGGATACTTTTTTGCTTTTATGAATTATGTGCATCTGCCTTTCCTTTATTGCAAACATACTTTATTATTGTTGTATGCCACTCTTTCCATTCGGTTTTTAGTTCTTTTTAAGAAACTATTGAACTTCAAATGGAGTTCATTTAGTCTGTGTGCTGATTGAAACTTCTTTTCCATCTTGAAGTAAAATTATATTTGTCCTGTATGTAATGCTTCAGTTGTTTTTATGCAGGATGTGTGGACCGAATTAGGCCGCCCCTGCGGAATTCATCAAAAGCAGGTCTTCTTGGAAACTCAATGTTACACTGGTTACAAATGTACATTTGATCTGCTTATATGAAGCCATGGGATTTATATTTTTGAGAACTTGCAGATTGAGTGAACTACTCTATCAATTAAAAAATTTCTTTTAATTAATTTTAGAACCTAGTTGCTGTTATTTGTTTTCCTATTGCATGTATTAAAGTTAATGTTACCAAAATTTTCATTGTATCACTTGTCATACTTATTTTGGTGTGTTTGTCATATGTGATATGTCACAATAATACCAATCGGCAGATTTTGGATGAACAAACTGGGATTTAAAAGAGCTGTTTAGACATTGCTGTGTTCGATGTTTATGCGACTTTTGTGTTGACTTAAAAATGCATGAATTATGATGCTTCTTGTTACATTTTCCATTCTAGCATGGGCTTAGTAAAAAACAATTAATTACACAATTCTATTAACACTAAATTAGCTACTTGTTAGTGTAGCGGGTAGATTGTGTGATCATAGTGATGAGGATAATAGATGGCACAAAGGATCAATTTTGGGATTTATTAATTTTGATTTATTCTGCTCTTCTTCATTCTCTTGGTGTTGCACCATTTGGTATCAGAGTGAATATCACTCCGTTTCCCATTGTAAACTTCTTGTTTCAATTCGAGCACCATTGTTGAAGTCGCCCTCATTAGCAATCGGATGCAACAACCACTGGATCCAAAACCGGCAATCTGCAACAATTACTGTCGATGCACATCTATTGTGTCGACTTAGCATTGCGCCAGAATTAAAAATCAGTATCACCATCACTTTACCACTGCTCCGCCGCTGCTTCGCCACACCACCAGGTGTCGTCGCCACTATCCCCGTCCAGGTTCACACGCTGCTCTCTTGCGATCCCCCTCTCTTGTCAAACCCCCTTCTCTCCTTCAAAGTTGATCGTACCTCGCCGCCGTCGATGCACTCTAGTTCTCTCTTTCTCTTTCTCTCTCGCTTCACTCTATCGAACCCTAGAAGCACCAAAGGAAGACAATACCCAACACCCCTACCCAAATCCCAAGTTTTTTACCCGAAAGGAAAAACCATTTTGACTCGGCCCCTATTTGGGAAACCTGAACCCAATCCAAACATACTGATCCCACCTATTTTCTAAACCAACCAGCCCAAAAACTAACCCCATTTAAACAACCTAGCCCCAAACAATTAAATTAGTCAAAAAAAGGGAGGAAAATCTAGCCCAGCCCAAACTAACTAATCCAGTCAACCCATTTGTTTTTTTTTCCCTTTTATCCACTTCTTTTCTATGGTGCATGCACCTTCCACTTTCATTAAACCAATGACGCTTTCTCAGCGCTACCTCTTGCCACACGAGATCTTTGCCACTAGTGAGAGACGATTCCTTTTACTACACGAATTTTTTAATTAAGCAATTGATCACGAGATTACCGTTGCCACCTCTTCTCAGGCTAAGAAATCTATTGTTGCCACCTCTGAACAGCCCAAGAAACTACTATGAGCAGGACTTTGAGCCGTAGGGTTTTAAAAAAAGAGTGAAAAAAGAATAAAAAAAAAGAAAAAGAAATTAAAAAATCTCTTTTTATTTCTTTTTACATTGGTTTTTCTTCTTGCCCCTTTTACACACCCTTTTTTGATGGAGTAGAAGCACACTGATGCTTTTGATACATTTTTTCGATGTGATAATAAAGTTTGCAAAATTACTATTGGTGGAGGATGAACCACGAATGTGGTATCTGTCAACTTCAGCTAAAACATAATCCTATACCACACCTGCAATCCTCCTATCATTTGTTTGGGCGCGATGACACTTCTTTTTTCGTTTCCCAAAGGCGTATGGTTCCTAACCAGATCTAAGATTGTTTTGATGAAATTTGGTGTGATGTCCTTCCTGTGATTTGTATGTATGTGCTACTTGATCATCTGTGGATGAATGAGTTTAGTGCTACTTATCATGAAAAAGCTAACACCATTACATTCCAATCCTGGCAAGATAGGATGTCAAGTGTTGTGTCTCCCATCTCAAGGCCTACTAAGCTCCACTGTCCCATCACGACCCAAGATCTGTTGCCTTCTCGACCAGCTTTTGATTCAAATGATTTTGGTTCCTCCTCCAGCCATGGTAGAGGCAGACGTTCCTTTACCAAAAATGTGTCCATCAACAGAAGAATCTCTTGACAGTGAGCATGCAGCCACTTTATCACCCCTCGCAAAT
Organism: Heliamphora exappendiculata; assembly: GCA_034768845.1. Lineage (NCBI taxonomy): Eukaryota > Viridiplantae > Streptophyta > Magnoliopsida > Ericales > Sarraceniaceae > Heliamphora > Heliamphora exappendiculata. The sequence goes on from JAOTRH010012235.1 coordinate 9,432, forward strand.
TTCCATCACGCACTACTTTTGACGAGCCTAACTAGATTAATTTTGTTGGCATTGAAGATTTTTCTTTGGGTTATCCAGCCATGTTTTGTGAATCTTGTCCACAGTTTCACGACCAAGATTAGTTAGCACAAGAAGAAACTGAACATTTTGACAAATTCACATTATTTGATTATTTGGAATGGTCGCGTTCAATACTTCAGTCGAACTCTAGGGCAAGTTATTTTTTGCAGTAGAGGAGAATGACAATTTTGGAATTTATTAATTATTGTATTTTAGTCAGTTTCTTTATAGCATTATGTTTCTTGATTTATCAAGATTTGAATAAGTATAAATTAGGAATGTTATTTTGTTTTCTTTACTTAATAATTAAAGTTTTCTTTTTAATTAGGGTTTAGGTCTATTAATTAGAAGTCTTATTGATATATAATTTAGACTTGAATGAATAAGAATTTGAATGAGAATTGTGCAATTTATTCCCCCTTCTCGTCTTCTTCTAATCCACTTACCCTCTATTATTTTTCTTCACTCTCTTGGTGCTACACACATAGGCAACAATTTAATCATCAGGTTATTATCTAGGTCAATTGGGTATTAGGGAAACAATGATCTTTGTATTGATAACTTAATATGCTTAATGATTTGTCGTAGTATTATAAAAAAATAAAAAGGAAAATGTTTTATGCCTATTTAAGTAATGATGTGGATGGAAAAAGACACATGAAGGCTAATTGCGAATTTATTAATTATTATCTTTTATTATTTTATTCTCAATTTTGTTCTTTTATTATTTTATTCTCAATTTTCTTATAGTTTAACTTTATTTATTTATTATAGACTTAGATACTTAGCTAAATATATAGATTCTATAGTTTATAAATAAGGTGTTTGGCATTGTAATTATTATAGTTGATTAATGAGAATTTGAGTTTAAAGACGTGGCCTTGTGTTAGGGTTGTGGCCCATTTTGCACTACATTTCTTCTCACTTCTCATCCCTCCACGTGTTGCATCAATTTTGATATCTAAGCTTGAGATTTCATATCTCCCTCTTGTGCTCTGTTTCTCTCCCTTTATTACTTTCTTTTAACACCCATCAAACACATTGTAGGCTCGACCATGCTTCGCTAAAACCCTAACATCCTTAAAATCATGGTTGTAACCATAGCAACAATATCTGCACCCATTGTCACGATTGAAGCCCCAAACCCTGGCCGAATTGCGATCCACATCGCTGGTGAATTGTGACCCCCTTGGGGAGTGAGTTGCAACCAATAGTGCCTTATCATAACCCATTGATCTCCTTTGGCGTCAATATCATCTCCATCAATCATTATTGTTGTTGTTGGCTGGCGTGACCACCACCTAGAATCAGTTGCGACTCTATTGCAACTAGATCACAACAAGCAAACTTCGTTCGATGACCTTAGCGAGGATTATTGATCGTTGTTTGCCACGTTTCCCCTATGAGGTCACATTTTCATCAATAGAAAGGAACACTAGAAAAATGTTGTTAATTCCTTCTAAAATCTAAGAATAAAAAGTTGTAAGTGATAGGTCAAAGGAAAAGAGGATCCATATTCTGGGACGGAGCCGTATGCCGTGAGTGTGTCACGCATGGCTCCCTTTGAGAAGGGTGTGATGCATATCGCTTTATCTCTTTATCTACTTCCTTACCTTTCTAGTTGCTCAATAAACCCATAGACAATCACCATCCTTCTTGTTGTCGTCGTTGACCCATCTTGTTAAAGCCTCGCTGATACCCATCGCTACCATCGCTCTCATACAAGAGGCCAAGACCATCAACCAGGTGAGTGCCCTCTTCATCTATCGTAACCTCTTTGTCTCCCTTTGTTGATTGCGATCGCAATCGGGGGATTGTAATCTTGACATGGGAAGTCACTCGACATATTGTTTGACTCGATAGTTTTTTGGCCCAACCAAACTATTCGACCTGAATCCAATCCTTTACTTACACGAACCAAAACCCACCTCCGCCCATACTCCTTTGACATCTAGTTGGGGGAAAACAATAGAAAACAATAGCCAAAAAGAAATCATGGAGGTCTTTATTTTTGCACCTTTCACAAACGCTTGATGGAGTGGGAAACATTAATCTATTCTATAATATAAAGGAAGAACACAATTGAAGTTCTGTAGATTTTTTAGTTTCCTATATTGTCCTTTAAAATTGAATTTATTACTATTAAAGAATAAAAAATAACTACTTCACATTCAGTTTTTAAAAATTTATAACTATTTCAATTCAGTTTTTAAAATTTTTAAAAATAACCGCACACACATGTATATGTGTGCTTAAAATATAACCGCACACACGTGTGCCACCCCTCTAGTAATTTTTATGTATTTCTTAGGTGCGCGAATAAAGCTCTCAAAATTGTCATTGCTCAAGTATATTCAATGAATACAACATCCATCTTAGGTGTCACTACAATGCAACTTAAGCCTCAACCCCATCCCCAACCTTATTATATGTTTTCTTTTTAGTTTTTTAAATATGTTTGGTTCCTATTCAGATGGGTAATTATTTGATAAGAGATGTGGCGTCTTTCCTATGAATATCACGCATGTGTTACTTGATTATCCTTGGATGGATGAATCTAGTGTCGTTTATAATAAGGAAAGATAACACCACTAAATTCAATATAACGAGAAACTTATATTGTTAAAACATGTAATTCCAAAAAAAATGGGATGTCAACTCATGACTCTCCAACCTCAATGCCTACTTAGCAACATTGTCACATACTTGACCAAGATAAGTTTGATTCTACTTAATCTCATGAGTTGCTTAATTTTATTCCTCCTTCAACCATTGAAGAGTAGTAAGTTTTCATGGAAAAAATGGTTTCATCAAAGAGGGATCTTATTGGATGCGCTCAATTTATCAAATCCAATTAATTCTCCACCAAACAATTCTTCCATCAAGCTGAAACTTGGTGATGAAAATTTTATGAGGATTATCTACTCAAGTTTTGTGATCGTGTTAGCAATCTGACGATTAATGTTAGTTGGAATGAGAAGAATCTAATGCATGTGGTATATTCGAAATGCTTGATTATTTGGCATGACTGACTTCAATATTTCAAGTCCAATCGAGAATGATGTGAATCACAAAGGATACGTGAAGACTCACTTTACAAAGTTTATTAATTATTGTCTTTTAATAATTTATTTTCAGTTTTCTTATAGTGTTTAGATTTTTCCTCATTTATTAGAAATTTAGATAGGGATTGCTTAGTATATTTTCAATAAAATTGTCATCTATCATGGTAGATTCTTAGCCTATTAATAAGGCGTTTGGAATTGTAAACAACGAAGTTGATTAATGAAAATTTGCGTTTGAGATTGTGGCTCCTTTTTGTGCTACCTTTTTTTTCCCCTTCTCATCCTTCCAACCAAGTTCACGTGTTGGATCAAGTAAGCTTCATATTTGTTAAGTCACTAATTGTCTCAAAAGTTTAAACTATTAGGAAATGGACCCGATAATATATGTCAAGCTATCCAGCACTCCCCCTCACGTGCGACCCTGTCTCCCATGTGAAGAGGCAAACAAACTGACCTAAACAGGTGTACCAACATACAGTGCACAATATCAAATATAATAGGGAATACATATCATGAGACTTGAACTCAAGATCTCGTGGAACAAGAGCTCTGATACCAAGTTAAGTCACCAATTGTCTCAAAAGTTCAAGCTGTTAGGAAATGGGTTCAACAATGTATATCAAACTATCCAAAACTCCCCTCACATGGGACTCTGTCTTCCACGTGAAGAGGTAAATAAACTGACCTAAACATGTGCACCACCACACATAGTGCACAATATCAAATATAACAGGGAATACATATCATGAGATTTGAACCCAAAATCTCGTGCAACCAGTGCTTTGATACCATGTGAAGCCACAAATTGTCTCAAAAGCTTAAAATGTTAGGAAATTGGTCCAACAATGTATATCAAGTTATCCAACAATGTTGTTGCAATATCAGGCCTTGTTGTCTCTTTTAACTTTTGTGGCTTGATATTCACTTTCTAATTGGCACGTTTGAAACTTGAGCTGCTCAAGGTTGTTGAAGGTAGCTACTGTTGAAATCCGCTCTTTCTACCTTTGCCATTTCTGGATTTTGGGGTCTTAAAAATAATTGTGGTGAACAACTCACTATCTCTTTTAACTGTCTGGATGAGAGAACAACTCACTATCATCGTCTTTGCCCAACTTTTGACCCGGATCCATAGGAGTCGTACTATCTCTGCTTCCCTGAAACCCTGCCTCAGATAGAATGTCAAACTCATATTTTCGTTGGGAGAGAAAGATACCATCTTTCTTCTGTGCTACTTCCATGCCAAGAAAGTACTTTAGGGCCCCCAAATCTTTGGTTTGGAACTGGCTCTGTAGGAAGGTCTTCAGATTACTGATCCCAGTAGTGTCATCCCCAGTAATCACAATGTCATCAACATACACAACTAGCAAAAGAAATCCATGTCCTGAGTAACGGTAAAAGATACTCGGATCTTTCCCACATTGGTGCAAGCCAAACGTCTAAGCCACCGAACTGAATCGACCAAACCAATCCCGTGGGAGCTCGTTCCCCTTTCTCCCAATAAACACGCTATTGGCTGCAAGTGGGTTTACACTATTAAGGTCAATCCTGATGGTTCGTTGACCCGGTTGAAGGCTCTCTTGGTGGCCAAGGGTTATGCTCAGACTTATGGCGTGGATTACTTTGATCACTTCTCGCCCGTGCCTAAGATGACGTCTGTCTGCTTGCTCATTTTTTTAGCTGTTACCCGTGGGTGGCCCTTGCATCAGCTCGACGTCAAGAATGCTTTCTTAGATGGCGATCTACAGGAGGAAGTTTACATGGAGCAACCTTCGGGGTTTTTTGCTCAGGGGGAGAATGGGAAAGAACGTCGCCTCACTTGGCAATGATATTGTCCGCTTTGGGTAAAGCCCTCACAGTTTTGTTCTTTCCATAACGGTCACCCATCCTTGCATTGCTCCCGCCTAAGCATGCTTAACTGCGGAGTTCTGTTAGGGTCTCTACCACATTGGAAAAGGCCTCGTTGAATGTAAGAGTTCAAGATTTTTCTTTTATAGTCCAGGAACTCCGTCTCCCTTTCCGATGTGGGATACCAAGATATCACAATCCACCCCTTTAGGGCTGCACGTCCCCATGCAGTAGCCTGCCAGCTCTGGTAGCTTGCCAGTCTTTATCGACCCGCCCACTTAGTAGCCCGCCCACGTGCCACGCGAGACGGTAGGGACCCACACTCGGAGGTGAAGAGAGCCAGCTCTGATACCATGTAAAAGAGAATAATCTATTATCAGAAAAGTTTAGCCTCTCAATTAGAGAGGTCCACTATATATACTAATTACAAGGATACAGCAAAATCCTAATGGGCCCTTATAGCTAACAGGCCTATACACAGATATAATATACACACAGCTCATAATATTACTAACACGTACATGGTTTGGCTCCGTTTGGCTTTCTATTTATATCAATACTTGCTAGAAAAACAATGTAGAGATGAAATTTGTTTCTTGTACAGGTAGACCAAATGGTGATTCATTCTGCCTCTGATCCTCGGCCACGAACAACCCTATGTGGTGATTATTTCTACAATTATTTCACTCGTGGCTTGGACATTTTATTTGATGGGCAGGTATTGTCTTCCTTTCCTCCTGGTGATAATTTATATAGTAATGCAGTGCATATTAATTTTCGTCCTGTAAAATTCTCTAAATTTAAGTTTTGAATTTGCAGGCTCATAAAATCAAGAAGTTCGTTTTGCATACCAACTATCCAGGGCATGCATATTTTAATTCGTACATAAAGTGCAATTTTGTTATCTATAGTTCTGATTGTAAGTTCCAATCTCTTACCGAAGGATTTTGTAGTCAATGCTAACTTACAAGCTGATGCATTCCATTTCCAAGTGTTTCCTGCAGTCGGTGGGTCCTTTCATCATGAAGTAAATGCCTCTACGCTCTGCATTACACCCAGAACAAAATGGGAACAAGTGAAGGTGTGTTTGGTGTATGATGATACTAGTGATCACACTATGGGTTTTATTTTAATTCTATATACATTTATTTGATTAGTAAATATATTCTACTGAACAGTGAACACCACCTTGGCACCTCTGTATAAAAAACTCTGTATTTAAAGGAAGCTCAGCATGAAAATTGAGCTACCGTATAAAATCTAAACGAGCAAAAGTGGATTCTAAAAGATTTCCTTTACATAAATTCAATGTATTCAAAAGTGCGTCGGTTCCTTTCCCTCCACAAGCACTGCATGACGCACAAAAGCCCCACCATCCAAGCTTTCTTCTTCTTCTTCTCAGGCTGCTTCAGAATAAGCAATTCTGTAGTAATCCACCACCAAAAAATTCTTATTGAGTATCGACAGTAATGCTATGCAAGTCCAGAAATGCCACTGACGTATCAGTGGCCTTGCACCATACATTATGCCAAGATAGTATCCTCCATTTCTTTGCCATCTCCAAGCAAAAACTCAACGTGTCTGTTACCAAATTATCTACGTTTCTGTTAGCTCCTTTTGTTGCTGTTTATGCTTATCTTTTGTTTGTTCTTCGTTTAATTAACAGTTATTGATGAGGGGATTAATAATTGCAGCATTCTTTCTCTCACGTTTTTCATAGTCTTATTTGTTCTGTGTTTTCAAAGTCGAATTTCCTTCTTGGGGTTTACGGGAGCTATCGATGGTTGTAATTTCTCTTTATGAATGCAAGCATGACTGCATTAAGGTCAAAGTGAAAAAAAGAAAAGTGAAGGCCTCATTTTTCTATTAAGAGTTGCATGCTTTTATCCTTTATGCTTTGATGTTTAGCATAGTTCTTACTGATAAGTTACATATTAGCATTGTATTTGTATTTTCCATCTTTCATTGTTTTTTTTTTTTTACATTTGCTGGTTGTCGTTCAATTTCAGTATATTGGTTTATTTATTCCTCTTTAGGAGATTCTTGGAGACTGTGGTCGGGCTGCCATCCAAACACAAGGATCTACAAGCAATCCTTTTGGATCTACTTTGGTGTATGGTTATCAGAATGTTGCATTTGAGGCGAGTTATTTCCCCCCCTCCTGTATTGCCAGTTGATCCTTTTCTGTCTGAGTCCCTTTATTTTTTGCCATCACTAGGAATGTTTCTGTAGAAATATGGGATATTTTACAAGGGTTCTTCTACTGATGTTGGCAGGTTATGAAGAATGGTTATATTGCAACTGTTACTCTCTTTCAGTTGTGATAAAATTGTCGTGTCACGTGTGGTATGTGGGACTTGCATATCCTTTTCCTTGGCACCACCTCCCTCCCTCCTATTATTTTTTTTTGTCTGACATTTTTTGTGATCGCAATGCTTCTTTCTACTATAGTCTCATGTTAAATTTATTGGCTTTAAATCCCTGTAAATGTGATCGTGTTTTATTTTATGTACAAATATTATTTAGGTAGTGGTTGGTTTTTATTTAATCGGTGAAGATGGCATGACATTCACATTTCTAGAAGGCTTGAATGAGGACTTTGGTATGACCTACACAAGCCTTTTATGATTTTTTTTTGGGAGGTGGGGGATGATGGCACAAAAGATCGAGAGCAATCACAGAAGAATGATTTTCAGCCATTCACATGCATGTAGGTCCCACAAGTGACTGCATTTCACATGCATGTGAATGAGTGATCATTTTCTCTAGTAGTTGTGTCACTTTTCTTGGGGTACTTGGAAGAACTGTTATTTTTTTAATTATTATTATTATTATTATTTGTGCGTGTGTGTGTGTGTGTGTGTGTGTGTGTGTGTGTGTGGGTATGGGTATGGTATTGTTGTGGTTGATTTGGTTGCATTCTGCAGTTACTGCAGGTGGGGCACAACTGGATTTGTACAGACAACAGATGTAAAAAAAAAAGAAGCAAGAACTGCTTGTATTGAAAATCACGGGGTAGTCCTTTTACACTTGTAAAGTATTGTAATGATTTGTACAGTTGATTTAGCTTGTGTAATTAAGTGTTAATGAGAAGTTTGCGCTATGCATTTATCGACTTGTGAAAAATGCAGAAGAAAGGAATTAGTGTTCTTTTGCCGTATTGAAGGTTTAAATGATGGATGTGGAGAATATGAATTTCCTTTGGGGAATCGGTTGTTGTGAAGGGATCCAAATCCTCTTCATTTTCTTAAGAAAATGGAGGTTTCTTTATTTTTTATTTTTTTAATTTTTATGATGAGCCTATCTTGATGATTTGAATCGTTTTTATTGTTAAACTTATTGAGAACATTTTTCATACAAAAAATTAAATTGATCGAAAATAGATAACTAAATGGTTGAGTCACATAAAATTTTAAAAAATTGTAAAGTTTATTTTTAAAATAATAAGTCGTTCATTTTTTAGGGTGAATGCTTTCTAACTATGTAATTATCGGTGTTCGGTTAGTTAAATGTGTTATACATATAATATTTTTGGTTTAGTCTATAATATGAACAATTTATATCATTAAAATAACATACCAAAACATTATAAAACAAAAATGAAGAAATTTCCATTTACTTGGGAAATGCAGAGGACATAGATCGGTTGTGAAGAGATTCCTGTGGCTTGGCAGTTGGCAGTTGGCAGTTGGCAATTTTGAAGTCTTTGTATTCTTATTTCTTTGATAAGAGATATTATATTTTGGCCTTGTTCTGGATTAAGAAAAAACTTGATTTTTTTTTAAATAAAAAGTTTAGCTTTTAAGCTGATTTGTTTAGGCTAATATTTTTGCACGATTTTCAAGGCAACTAGAAAAAGTCAATTTTTTTCTTTTTTTCTTTTAATATTTATTTTTTCAAATTATTCTAAACACTCACACTTATTTTTATTTTTATTTTTAAAAAAAAAATTTAAACCTTTTAAAACCCAAGCTTAAAAATTATTCTAAACAGGCACTTAATAAAGTAATGGTTCTCCTAACCAAGGCTAATTGGAGAGTGAATAATATATACATAATGTTAAAAATAAGAAAGTTCTAATATCCATGTTGCAAATGTTAATATATTTTTTATTAATCTTTATTTATTTTTTTAATAAAAAATAATATACTTTTTGTATATTATGTATCAATTAATGAACAATGATTAGTATTTTATATTTTTCGTGAAGAATGTTTGTGCGGAATTATATCAATTGCCTCTTTGATGGAAGGAAAGGATTATTTTTATTTTAAAGACCTAATTATAGAAAAAATGTAGATAGGAGTGCTGCCGACATTTTTTGGTCGTCTCCTCCTGAACTATCTGATGTTTTTATTTTCTTTTGTACCGAAAGTAACACACAAAAATTAGAAAAAGAGAACAGTAACGGTCTCCCTCTCTCAAAATAAAAAAATAAAAAAACGGACCATTCCGTTGCCGGGACTTGAACCCGGGTCTCTCGGGTGAGAGCCGAGTATCCTAACCAACTAGACTACAACGGATTTGTTACATGATTGTTGTCAGGATATGCTGATATAGACTTAACAGAAAGCGCTAATGAAGAGCAGAGGGGGCAACATTGTAGAACGGGGGTGGGGTTTAAGCTCGCTCGCTCTCTCTCTCTCTCTCCAAGACAAAATGCGGAAGTCCTCGCCGCGGCTGCTTCCGCTGTAGACGCATGCATATTTTAGTGTTGAAAGATAACAAGTTTCGTTTCGTTTCGTGTCTCTCTCAATCGGTACCGAGGCCCCTTCGACATCTCTCTCATATCAGGCACTTATTATTTCCATTTCTTCACTTGAAGTTTGGTTTTTTAGTGTAATAGATTTCTGTACGAGATGCCACTGACATTCGTAGTTCCTTTTTATTTATTTTAGATTTCGCTTGTGGCTTTGTGTTTCAAACAACGCTGTCAAAACATTTAGAATTGGTTGAAGAGCTTACTCATCAATTTGCTGGGCTAATCTTCGATTTTTTTTTTTTTTTTTGCGATGCATAATATAAGTGCTATTATTTCTCCACATTGGTAGAAGCAAAGGAAATTTTGCACTCTTGGGTGTTATAGTCTTTTCAGTACACACACGCCACATATATATATATTAGTTACTTTTCTAATTAAGTGAACAAACCCACATAGAAGAGAGGAAAAAACTGGCCTTACAGAAACTACTGCTCTTTACCACACTATAATTTTTGTCCCGTTGGGAGAACAACTTCAGAATCTGATATGGAAATACTTGTGTTATAGCATTTGTTGAATCACCTAGCGGGTTTGTGAAAAGATAATTTGCTACGTTGGGCCGTTGGGGTGATTATGACAGTCTTGTATTGGCCAAGCCGAGGAATGTAGTGAATTTGTTAGAAATTTCTTTGACTTACATTACCCATCAATTATAGTAAATTTTGTATGGTTGGGTTTGTTTGCTTGTTGGAGCTTTCATTTCTGATTAGTAATTTGGGATTGAATCTCAGGTTAGCAGTTTGATAAAGATGACTTTGTATGGATTGACTGGTAACCCATCAAGATATAGCCTGCAACTACCTGCACAAGGCAGGGGTTCTTGTACTAAGCGAGTTCCAGCGTTTCCTGGTGTTGGAAAATCAACTAAGTTAACTTATCTACAAAGGTAGGCCTTGATTAATTCTCATGATTTAGCATTTGTATGATTTTGTGTTTGCCATCATCACCTTTTACCCCATTATGATTCTCATGTAGAAATAACTGGGCTGCTTCTATTCAGAGATGCAGCATACAAAAAGCCCCCATCTCTAAGTGTGCGATGGATGCTTCCTTTGGTGATACTACAAATGACTCAAATGGTATTCTCTCCCTTTTGTGTTAATTGTTGATTTGCTTGTGTGTTTATTGTAGTTTCCTTTGGAAAACTTGATTAGTTTATTCTAGTGATCCCAAACAGAATGTGATAGCCAAATTCCTAGTTGCCGAACTCGTTGATGGTTGCTCTTGTTGTTCCTGAACTCCTGCAAGGCAAGAACACCGTTAGTGCTTATTGGCCTGATTTGACCGGGAAGCACTTTGACGTTCAAGTTAAATTTCTCTATGAGAGGATTCTAAACAAAGACTGGGTTCAAAATTGCATACCTAGGTGCTTGGAGTGCTTGTCTTTTTATAGAAGTCGAAATCAAGAAAGCAAAGTTCTTTTGGGACTCTGTTTCTTATCCCTTATCCCTAGCTTATTAGGAATTTTGGCTTAGCTCTAGGCAATGCTGATTGCCTTAGAATACTCTTTTCCCATTTCCTGAACTGATTGTTGTAGGGATAAGGGCGCTTGGGCGATTATCTCGCCCAAGTCAGATTTTCTGGCTTATCTCCTCTAAGGGGGTTGGTTAGTGTGGGCCACCCCTCTGGGCCAACCCAGTCCAGGTTGGGGGGGGGGTTGGGTTCTCGTTTTGTTAAGACTTAGTCCCTCTGTTTGGGCCGAGATAGTTCATGGGCTTTCACTTATGGTGGCCCAATTAGTGTTCAATCCAAACTAGGCTTTGAGCCCACTCGTTAGTTCTCCTTCAATATGTATACACAATACAAGTTTTAAGTGATTTTCTAGAAAGACTATACAGGAACATTCTTGGCCTTCCCACTTTTCTTTCATTTGATACCCAAAGCTGGAGAGAAGAAAGATAGATGGTGAACTGTATTTCTTATCACTATGCAAAAACCCTTTTCTTATTTGAGGTTCATGATGTTTTCTGGTTTAGGATTAATGTAATAGCATCCACTAAGAAATGTTAAAGAAAACTAGAGTAGTTGGTCATGCCACAAATTTGAAATGAAATTGTCCCATTATGCCTGTGGAACTGGAATTCAAAGAGATGGGCTATTTGTTGGATGGATGGCATTTGTTTTTGTTGATTTGGATTGCACAATTAATTTTTTGTGGATGATTAAAGGAAATATGTTCTAAGGAAATATGTTTAATTATATGTGAGGAATAAGTTCATATAATTAAATTGGCAAAACTATTTTAGGAGTGAATGAAATTTAGCTCTAAAGATGGTAGCTTGAATTTGGAAAAATGGAGTTGGGAAGCTTTTTCCCACATTGCTCGGAAGAAAAAAACTCAAAAAGCTTATAAGACTCAAAGTGGATTTGGGTTTGAGTCCCAAGGGGTATTAAGTTTTATGGATGGTGGAGAACCTACTCAAGTGTGAGTTTGAGCCTAACCCGACAAAACACACATGCACCGCCGCCGCCGTTCGACTTGCCGTGTTGGGCCTGGTTCGGGTGTGGGTGTGGGTTCTTGACTCGGTCCATCTATATTTTTTGGACTACATCTGTTTAAGGAATTAAATAAATTATTTAATTATTATTATTTGTTTTCGCTTCATTCTTTCCTACCAGAACCGTTGGTTCGGTTCAAATTTGCGCTGGTTCAGTTTAAACATTTGCACTAGTCGGGTTGACCGGGTGTGATCGAATCAATAAACAGTGCCTTTTGCACTTGTTCGCTATATCCGAACAACTACCAACCTGGCTATTTAAAGCTAGCCCCTTCGCAACTTTCCTTCATCGAAAACATTCTAGACTTCCTTCTTATTTTTCCTGCCTGCTATTATAGGGAGAGTGCAAGGCACAATCGGTTTGTCGTGTGTGCAGTCTGCAATACTTCTCATGCTCACGGTGATTGTTTTATTCTAGGAGACAAACATTCACCATTCGCAAGCACCGAGGCGAGATAAATTCTGTCTTAAGGACACAACGTCCAATGTTAAACTCGATCACAGTTTTGTTCCTTCTTGCAACAGCAGTGTAATAGTTTAAAAAGTTTTATTTCCATTTCTTTTCTTCTTTCTCTTAAATAGAAACGGTGTTTAGTTTTAAAAATATGACATATTTTTTGAATCAATGTTTTTAGCTGTGAATTTACACTTTTTTGGTATTCTTCGCTTCTTCGAATGATATGATTGGGTCAATCATTTGCTTCATTGGTTCCAACGGTGACAACTGCGAAATCTGCTATTGGGTTAACCTGGTTCGTTATTTTGCATGTATAACTTTTTAGAGCACATTTTTACAAGACAGATTGTAATCTAACACTATTAGGGTTCTTAAATTCTCAGTCAACTTCCAATGAGTGTTCAGTTATTAACTCAAAAGCTCAACTTACGATGTGGAGCTGGGACTTGCCAAAAAACATTGAATATTTGGATCCTATTGAGCCATGGATGGTCGTATTTGCAATTTTCTACATTTAGAGTATTGATGGCTTTATTTTAACAACATAAGTGGATTACTGGCCTAATAACTTGAATAAAAAGCCTAACAAAGTAGCTCAAAATGCTTAAGCCCAAATTGTTAGTAGTTGTCAATTTGTTTCTATAATACTAGAATCCGTGTCTATTTCCATCGATGAGATAAGGTGTCACAATATCCCCAACTCCCAAGTTATTTTCTTACTTAGCGTTGTGGATAGCAGCCCATTAGCGTGCATATGTGTCACGGGTTGCTCTTTGATAAGGCCATCCCCGTGACGTTGTGTGGTCGTGGCAAAGACAAGCCCATAGTAAGCCCACGACGGTGTTCAGGAGTACTGGCAACATTAACCCCGAAACGTGTCATGATGCCCTGACAAGACCATA
>JAOTRH010012246.1:0-56854 GCA_034768845.1 Heliamphora exappendiculata
ATACACACTGACTTTCTCTCGAGCCCTAACAACAGATATATCACATTCAATAAGATGCAAGGATAAGAACCCATTTTTCGACTCATAAGAGCCACGAAAACGGTTTGAAATTAGTTTTATAACATAACTTACACGAGTCTTAAAATACAGTTTGAAAATGATTCTATCCATGCCACAAAACATCACATGCAATCCATGTATCTTCTCAGGCTATCACCGAAGGACCAAAATCTGCCCCAACTAACGGCTTGTTGACCAGAGCCAACAAATATCTTCATGAAATTTCACTGTAGGACCAAAACTCGCCCCTCATATGCATCTTTACGGACTTTTCACTAAGGGACCAAAATTCGCCCCACATATACAATTTTAAAACCAAAGTTTTAACCAGTGTAACGCATGCACACATAAAATCAGAGCTTAGATACACCATAACCGCATAAGATCACATATGACCACATAGAACCACATATCCGTCCCTACCACATGCAAGAATAAAACTAACCATAGTTCTACAAGTACGAAAGCACGTATAACCACAACTTTCTACATAACGACGCCACACAGCCCGTTACGATATCACATGCCACACACACGACACAAACAACAACTTACCAAACATGACCTAACCAAAGGCCAACACTAAACCTCCCATAAAATGGTTCTCACCAAAATTCCATCCTTAAAACAAACAACGGACCCACACACCCCACTCCCAACGATGCACAAATCACCATGCACACAACCGTGCACCAACACCCCTCATGAAATGACCAACACCCTTTTCGTGACTTTAATCGATAGGACCCCATAATCTAATCAACTGAAAAACCACTAGAGGAGAGTAGTCGATTGAGCCCCTTAACCTAATCGACCGAGAGGCCACCACACGACCACTCAAAACCACCAAAACACTCAAACGCCCAACACAGGACCTAGTCGACTGGACCCCATCCAGTCGACCTAAACAAGCCACTGGAATTTTACAAAATTCCCCAAAAAACATGGGTCAATCGACTGACCCTCACGATCGAGTCGACTAAACCCACAGAACCTCGATTCAGTTGACTGAACTGCCCAGTTTAGTGGACTGGCCCACGGCAAAAATTATTCCCGAACTACTGTTTTAGCCCTTTTAAACCCCAAGCGAAGCCTCCAAACTCCCATCCAACACCCTCGGACATACACACACCCAAGCCTAACACCAAAACCTCGAAAGAAACACCCGAACATAATTTCATCCAACTGAAATCGACGAAAAATGATTTTATACCCCAAAACCAACGTTTGAAACGTAAAGCGATTTTCATGAATTTTAAAACGGTAAAAGCACACACAATTTCACGTAGTATTCATATAAAACATGAAAGCCTAGAATCTGACCTCGTTGAGTTAAAAATTGAATGCCTCAATCCACGTGCAAAATCAAACTTTGCCAAAATAAAATTCTGTCAAGATGAACGCGTACCCCACTGTGCCAATAACAAAGATCAGTTATTGGATCGTCGAAAATCGTATCCCAGGCCCACGAGAAGTTAGAGAGAAGGCAAAGAGAAAAAAAGAAACTTAGCTTGTAAGTTTTGAAAATATCTTTTGAAAATATCCAACGCCAGATATTTATAGGCTACAATTTTTTTTTGAAATATGCACAACGCCCAACCACCCTGGGCATGCATATAAACATGCTAAAACAAAATGGCAAACACGCGTCAAAAAATGTCAAAAACGAAAACGGGTAAGGGTCTCACAACTCTACCCTCCTTCAAGAAATTTCGTCCCCAAAATTGAGCACAATGTCAAAAGAAAACAACCATGTTGATTGCAATTGACTTAAGCATAAGAAATGGTCAGCCAAACCATTCCTAGGATATAGTCAAACAAGGTCAGGCATCCTAAATAATGGCTAGCTATCTCAAAGACACGAGATCTATAACTCACCCTAGCCTCATATCCTCACCAACCGCTGTCTCAACACAGCCCACCACCCACAAAATCCATCACCAAACCCCAACAGATGAAATAAAGAAACTGGCCAAAAGCCTGCATACTCAGAAAGTACCTCTGCTCAAAGAAGATCATCAGGCACAACTGGTGCCTTAGAAGAACTAGGAGTTGTAAGTGCATAGCTCGGCCTTGCGCCATTCTGGCCCGTCTGCCAGAACCCAGCACTGTCGGCTACCGCACCGATTGAATTGAAGCACCCCCACCCACAATTCGGGAAGTCTGAATTGTAGGATGCAGCTGTCGATCCTGCACAAATGAACCCCCTGGTGTACCTACAATGCTCAGCGCACTCTCTCTCTACGGACAGTTCTTGCGAATATGTCCACTCTGACCACATCCAAAATAAATTGGCGGCCCTCTCCCCTGTGACTGCTCCGGTATGCGACTTTGGGACTTCCTTAACTGTGGATCCTGGTATTGCCTCTTGCAGACAATTTGACACACGATGCCCTGGCTATCCACACTAATAACATCTAACCTCTTTCTACTTTGGCCTCCCCGACGAAGCCACCGATGGTGATGGTGAAAAAAACTGCTGTGGTAATCTGGACGGATGAAAACTAAGGCCAGAGGACTTCTGCCTCTTGCCGGAACTCCCAGCTGTATGTGCCTCTATCCCACCCTGCGGTGTTTTGGCCTCCCTGAAAATTTAAATCTCATTCAAGGTATTCTCAATCCTCTTTGCGGCCTCCACCAGCTCTGTAAACACGCATAGCCCCATCCTGGCCACTCTCTCTCTGATCGTGGGCCTCAAACCCCGCTCAAACTACCTCAACGTCAGCTCGTCTGGTGCTACTAACTCAATTACAAATCGAACAAACTAGTAAACCTGGCCTCGTACTGCATAACACCCATCGCTCCTTAGGTCAGAGTATTAAACTCCTCTCTATAAAAGTCTCTGGATGAAATAGGAAAATATTTTTCCAGAAAAACTCCAGTGAAAGTTGCCCATGTGGCCCCCACAGTATTTCTGGCATACTTCCACCATTCATGAGATTACCCCTCAATTGAAACGTAGCAAAATAAACCCACAAATTATCCTCCACAATTTATAATGTATCAAGGATCTGGGTCACCAGCTCTAATTACTCTATTGCTACTATAGGATCAAGATCTCCTGCAAAGGTAGCTCCAACCACTCTGTCGCCACTATGGGATCAATATCTCCTACAAAGATAGGTGGATCCATACGCCTGAACTCTCATATTGCCACTGTTACCTTTAACTCAGGCACTCCCTCTCTCTCTTTAGCAGTCTCACCTCTAGCGGCCTTAACCAGTTGCTGGATAGAACCAACCAGCACACGCAGCAACTTAGTCGCGTCCATCGGTCCCCGATGAGCATTTGCATCCCCAGCATCAGGGATAGGCACATCCCCTTGGCTACAACCACGGCCTCGGCCACGGTCTCGTCCTCTCCATGCAAACATCACGTCTACATGAAAGAAAAATAGCACATAAGATGCAACATATAAGCACCATGAACCACACAAGCATACTAACATGTAATCACATAGGTTCATGCTAAACAAACTCCACATATAGAGGAGAACCGACAAGAATGATGCGCCAATTTGGATAACCTATTTAGATTCTTTGCTAAAAATCACGTCAGCTAAACGCATTTCTAACTTGGCTCTCAAGTTTGTTAATCCAAACGCCCAAAGCCAAGAATAAAAATCCTAAAGTTCAACCCTCATGCTCATATATACACAGCATTCTCATGCTTAACATGCTAACACGTTCATGTTATCAAAGCATCTAAACACATGCAATCAAGCACACGCAACCAACCTCACATGGTGATGCACCTTCTTCGCACGACTTTTAAGTATTCGAACCCAGAGCTCTAATACCATTCTGTCACTCCCCACACTCTGGGTCACGTGAAAAGCCCATAAACAGCCATACAAACACCCAACCTAATGTTGCTCTCAAAATAAAGCATGCATACATTTAATATATCTGCAAAAAAGGGTCACATTATGCGTCCCAACACCGATAAACATGTTATAACATACATGTTCAAAAGAACAAAATGAAAGACTACAGGTCTTCCACCTCTCCAGCCACCTCGAGTCAACCTACGTGATCGGTACCTGAAAAACATTTTAAATCCCACACCATGAGCTAAAGCTAGCAAAAACCAGACAAACATGTAATATAAACAAAATATGCTCGGAAAACGAGGTGCAACTTTAGATAACGACTCACAAGAGCCCAAGGAAAATAGGTTTTATATCTTAACTCATACGAGTCTCAGATGAAAATAGTTGAAAAACAATTTTATACGAGAACTCCCAAGAGCCTCAAAGAAAATGGTTTTGTATCACGACTCGTCAGAGCCTAGAAACTAATTTGATATATGTAGTACAATACCTCACCAGCAAAGATAGGCTCCTATGAGCCAAGACTCCCACTAGCCCATATATATATATATATATATATATATATATATCGACTTTCTCTCGAGCCCTAACAATAGATATACATATACATCGACTCTCTCTCGAGCCCTAACAACATATATATCACATTCAATAAGATGCTAGGATAAGAACCCCTTTTTCGACTCATAAGAGCCACGAAAATGGTTTGAAATCAGTTTTATTTCATGACTCACGCGAGTCTTAAAATACAGTTTGAAAATGATTATATCCATGCCACAAAGCATCACATGCAATCCATGTATCTTTACGGACTTTCATCGAAGGACCAAAATTTGCCCCAACTAATGCCTTGTTGACTAGAGCCAACAGATATCTTCACGGACTTTCATCGTAGGACCAAAATTCACCCCTCATATGCATCTTTACGGGCTTTCATCGAGGGACCAAAATTCGCCCCACATATACAATTTTAAAACCAGAGTTTTAACCAATGCGACACATGCACACATAAAATCAGAGCTTAAATACACCATAACTGCATAAGATCACATATGACCACATAGGACCACATATTCATCCCTACAACATGCAAGAATAAAACTAACCATGTTCTATAAGCACGAAAGCATGTATAACCATGAATTTCCACATAACAACGCCACACAGCCCGTCACGACATCATATGCCATACACCCGACACAAACAACTTACCAAACACGACCTAACCAAATGCCAACACTAAACCTCCAACAAAATGGTTATCATCAAAACCCCATCCTTAAAACAAACAACGGACCCACACGCCCTACACCCAATGATGCACAAACCACCACGCATATAATCGTGCACCAACACCCTGCATAAAATGACCAACACCCTCTCCGTGACTTCAATCGAAAAACCAATAGAGGAGAGCACTCGATTGAGCTCCATAACCCAATCGACCGAGAGGCCACCACACGACCACCCAAAACCACCAAAATACCCAAACGCCCAACACAGGACCCAGTCGACTGAACCCCATCCAGTTGACCCAAACAAACCACTAGAATTTCATAAAATTTCTCCCAAAACACGGGTCAGTCGACTAACCTTCACGATCCAGTCGACTGAACTGCCCAGTTCAGTCTACTGACCCACGACAGAAACTGTTCCCGAACTACTATTCCAGCGCTCTCGAACCCCAAACGAAGCCTCCAAACTCCCATTCAACACTCTCAAACATACACACACCCAAGCTTAACACCAAAACCTCAAAAGAAACACTCGAACATGATTTCATCCAACTAAAATCGATGAAAAATGATTTTATATCCCAAAACAAACGTTTAAAACGTAAAGCAATTTTCATGCATTTTAAAATGGTAAAAGCACACACGATTACACGCACCACCCATATAAGACTTGAGAGTCTAGGATACTACCTCGTTGAGTTAAAAACTCGACATCTCAATCCACGTGCAAAACTAAACTTTGCCTGAATAAAATTTTATTCAAATGAACGCGTAGCCCACTATGCAATAACAAGGATTAGCTGTTTGATCGTCGAAAACCAAGCCCTGAGCCCCTAGAAAGTTAGAGAGAAGGCAAAGAGAAAAAAAATTAGCTTGTAAGTTTTGAAAATATCTAATGCCAGATATTTATAGGCCACGAAAATATCTTTTCTTTTTTAAATCCACACAACGCCCAACGGCCCTGGGAACCAACCCTCGTGCATATCTAAATCCGAACATGCATATAAACGCATATAAACATGTTGAAACAAAATGGCAAACACGTGTCCAAAAATGTCAAAAATCAAAACGGGTCAAGGTCTCACAATATCTCAATAAAAATGATATATATGAAATTTCACATTGTTGTATAGCGAAACACACACAACATAGATTTTTCAATCCATGCTCAATAGATAGAGAACACTAAAGAATAAGAACAGAGCACACACACAATATACGCGATTCGACAAGATGCCTACATCAATGGGAGGGAAAAACAATCCATTTTTCAACAATAGGATTATAACTCTTTTGTTTTCTTTGTCCTCTACTGACTATAGAACATAAAAAACATTATATATGAGGCACACAAGGTTAAAACTCAAACCCTAGCGCTGCAACAAAATTTTTGTTCTGTGACGGGTTGCTCGAGTGGACCCTCTGGCCGCTCGAACGGTCAGTATCCCGAGAGCAATGTCGAAGTGTCCGCTCGAGCAGACCTCCTAGCCGCTTAAGCGGTCAGTGTCCTAAGAGCAAAAGTTAAAATTTTGAAGTGTTCACTTGAGCGGATCCCTTTGCTGCTCGAGCGGTCTGCATCCTAAGACCACAACTCGAAAAGTTAAAAATTTAGGTCAAAACCCAATAATCTCCTCCTTGACTCAAATTTTCGATTCATTTGTGAAGACCTGCCGTCTGCCTCATCTTGTACTCTTTTTCTAGGTATGAGTGCTCCCCCTTGAACATCAATAGGAACAAACTTGGATCAAGTCTAGACAGTGCTCAAACTTGATCCTAAGTACCAACTTAGTTAGCATATTAGATGTATTCTCATAAGTATGAATCTTTGATAAGGAAATGTCAACTGAAAGTAGCCACTATTGAATCCTATGATACCGCACGGCTATATGTTTCGTCCTTGCACTATAAACTTGAATTTTGGCTAAGTGTATTGTGATTTGACTGTTACAATGTAGCAATGCACTGTTCTACACCAACTTGAGTTCACTGATCAAACCCTTCAACCACACTACCTCTTTCTCGGCTTTCGTTACTGCTATATACTTTGCTTTAGTAATTGATAAAGTAGTAGTATCCTAAAGTGTAGACTTCCAACAGATAGGACCACCAGCAAGAGTGAACACGAACCCTGTCACGGACCTTCTTAAATCTAAGTCCCTAGCATAGTCAGCATTAACATATCCTACTACTTCTGTAAAAGGCCTCTCATTTTCAAACAATATCCCCATATCTCGAGTTCTTGCCAAATTCCTAAAAATCCACTTTACTGCATTCTAATGCTAGTTCCCTAGATTTGCCATGTATCTATTGACCACACTAACTGCATGGAATATGTAAGGTCTTGTTCACGCCGTCAAGTACATAAGACAACCTACTGCATTTGCATACGATACCTCTGACATACGTTTCAACTCCTCTTCTAAACTCAGACATAATTAGGATGATGTTTTAAATGAGCTGCAAAAGGTGTTTCCACTGGTTTTGCATTTTGCATATTGAATCTTTCTAGCACCTTCTGCAGATACCCTTTTAAGGATAACCATAGTTTTTCAGCCTTCTTGTCTCGGTGGATTTCACTACTAAGGATCTTTTTCGCAGCTCCAAGATCCTTCATATCAAACACACTGCTTAACAAAGTCTTTAACTTTGCAATTTTTTCTTTACTCTTTGCAGCCACTAACATGTCGTAGACATATAAAGATAACAAAATATATGAACCGTCAGCAAGTAGTCAGTAATAGACACAATAATCATACTCACAGCGCGTGTACCCGTGTGCCACCATAAAGGAATCAAATCGCTTGTACCACTGCCTGGGAAACTGCTTTAATCCACACAAGAATTTCTTCAGTAAACAGACATACTCTTCCTTGCCAGGTTCCTTAAAACCTTCAGATTGTTGCATGTAGATTTTCTATAACACCCTGGTCTAGATCCTAATAGTAACCACCTAGATTGTAATGACCCGGGTCAAATCCTAGTATTAGCAATGGATAGACTATGAAAACTTAGGTCGTTACATGAACAAAAAAAATCCTAATTAACCCGAAACCCTAATTTGATCTGAAAATTCTAAAAAAACCACATACTCAGAGGCAAAACCCTAATACTCAGAAAACTCTCGGGATAGCTCAAATTAAGTAAATAACATAAAATATAAAAATTAAAATTTCTCATAATTAGAATAAAATAATCATTTTGCCCATAGTACAGTAAAAAGTCCTAAAAATCTAAAATTTGACACATAGACACCCAAAATTAGATATTTGTACACAATTAATTAATAAAAGACAAAATAACAATAAAAATAACCAAGTTTTCCTTGCATGGTCGGCCACCTAGGGAAATGTGCCCAATAAGCTATTTTTTGCCTTTTTAGCTTAAAAATAAGAAACAAATGTATAAATTAAGTATTATTTTAACCCAATACTTTTTATACAAGTAATATACATAATAATATAATAATATAGATAAAAAAAAGTAAAAAAATAATTATTTAAAATCTCTACACAACAAATAAGTTAAAAAGTCAATTCTAGTCAAACTAACTTAATTTAACTTAAAAGCCTACACCTACTTAATTAATAGCTATCAAAATTATCATAAATCATGAAAAGACTAAATTAATTATAAATACATTAATATAATAGATTTTAGTAGGTTTAGATACCAAAAAGATATATAAAATTTATATTTTATGCATTTTGTTTCACAAATCGGTACCAAAATACAATTTAAAATCCTAAATTAATACAATTCAGTTTTGATCTATCCCAAACCTATCTTAGCCGACTTCCCATGCTGCTAAATCTGATTTTTTCATGTCTCAAATAGCACCCACCACCCCATGCAACGAAAAAGACCACAAAAATTTTCTAAGTATTTTCAAAGAAGAAGGAGAGAAGAAGAAAGTAGGAGGAAGGGTTTAAGGAGAAGGCATTAAAACAAAGTTCCATTCTTCCTCAACCTTTTAAGCATCAAAAGAGGTAAGTAAATCTCCTAAAACCTTTTGATATACTCTCATAAAATAACCCTTAATCCATCTTTATAATCAACCCTAAAGATAATAAACAAGGAATAACTCAAAAATGCGTCATAGGTATGAATAATATACTGTTTGTGTATGATCAAACTTTGCATGGGCTTGCATGGGTACATTTTTGAGTTTTATGACTTAAATATGTTTTGGAGTTTTGGTTTGTAAGAGTTTGTGACATGCATGCAAAAAAAAAAATACATCAAAAATTAACATAACATGAGCTAAGTCTTCAAAACCCTAATAACCTGATATTCTAGATATGCGAACATTTGACCACCAACTTTAAAACATCATAACGAATTGTCAAAAAATGATCTTAATGTGATTTTTATTTCCAGACCTAGAGTTTTGAGTTCCCTTTCATATAAAATTGGTTTGAAGTGATTTCATTTGGTAGAACTCCAGATATGTAATTTTTTTCAAAGAGTGTCAAATCATGACCACTCTAAGTTGCAGTCCTAAAAATCCTAAGTTATAGTAAGAACCGAGCTTCGGTCAAAAGATCAAACTTGTAGAGGGCATATTTATCTCACTGACCACCAACAATGAGACAAATATATGAAGCCTTTGTAGGTCAAAACCCTTCTTAAAATCACTATTGAGATTCAGTAACTGACAGAGCTCTCTGTCACACATTTTTGTGAGACCAAAAACCTAAGTTTTTAGAAGCCAAATCCAAAAGTGGTAAATATGAAAAACGTAGCTAACCTATTAAACTAATTAATGAGAACAAATCAGCCCAAAATACCCTCGTATGGAACCCTAAAGGTTTTGAGTATTCTCTATTGAAAACCTATTCTGCTGACTCTTTTTAGGCTCACTGAATCCTTTTTATAAATTGGTCAAAATCACTAGCGTTTCCAAACAACTTGCCCTAACACAAAACATGAAACTTGTAGGGGACACCTTGAGCTAAAACCTCACAAAACATTAGACCAATATCCCTTGAATGGATGCCCCAAAATCATAGCCAATGGATGCCTAATTTCTGTATTTTTTTCTGTAAAATGCTGAACGATTTTCACTTAAAGAAAATAAATGAACTTTTTTGCCTTAAGGATCTAACTTTAGTGTTAAATATGAAAGTTGTGAAAAATATTTTTATCAAATTGGTGTTCAAATTAAAAAATTAAATCTGTGTTTAGGTACTTCAAAACACTGTCGCAACTTTAAAATTGGCAATTAAACTTTTACTTAATTTTGGCTAAGTGTATGAACGGCGTGTTACTTTGTGAAACTTGAATCTATGGATTTTATGTGAACTTAGTGAATAATTGGTATATGAAAATGATGATTTTGATGAAATGAACCCATGCCGATAGTTCGATCTTATGTCACATAAGTCATGATTTATGCTTCTCATACTTGTACTTTATGCTTTAGCAGATTGTACTATGTGCCATATCGTAATTAGATGCCATGTTGTAATTAACTGTACACGAGAAGTATATCGCACATCATGAGCATTCATATAATGCATCTTGGGTCCCTTTTGTACCTTTCATTATGGGTTGGGTTATATGAAAATCATTCTTTCTGTGGTTTTGGATCTAGGGCATCCCTGATTTCCATATTTAAAAATGAAATGGGAGGTTTTTGTTATAAAAAGGGAGATTAGGCACCATGGGTTCGTCACTAGTTTTAATTACACTTTGGGCTGACGCCTAACGAGTATTCTGGTCCTTAATGTGGGATTAGTTGGCCCTGATAAGGATGGATAAAACTGGTTGGCCTGCCCCCATGCTGTTGCCATTGCGTAAAACGGATAAGGCATGTAGCCAAGGTGATTATTTACCTTTCGCAACGAGGCAAGGATAAGTTAGGTGATCAATGTAGCAACAAATCTACTCTGTAATTGTCGGCGTGGAATTTAAGATATTGTTCATGAAGTACGTTAGGTTGGGCAATTGCAATGCATTTTTCTGCATCTCGCACTCGCACAATTGTTCTTATAAATGCTTGCCCTGTTGAAAATAATACAATTGTTTGTCTCTTTGCTCTTAGACGATTTAGGAAATTTATTTCTAGGCTTTGGCTCATGGCATTCATGCCATAGGTAAAGAAGAAGAACCATTTGAGGAAGGCAGGTTCGTTGAAGAAGAGGACTTCGTGGAAGAGGGAGAGTGGCAGGAGCCAGCAGATCTCAACAATGCCGCTTGAAGACGTAGGATGCTTACTTTTTGATCTTTTGTTCAGTTTTTCCACGGACATATTGTAACTTTTGTTGAACTTTCTGGATGACTGTAATCATTAAGTACTTTGAACAAATTCTGAACCGTTAGTAATGTAGTAATTATTATATGTAATTATAATTGCTCGGCTAGATTATTTCTCTTATTTATAGTTACGTATGTCTCGACGTGCCCAGAGGACAGGGCGTCACAATTAGTATCATAGCCTAGATTCAGTGAACCTTCAGGCCTTGGCAAATGGGAGATTGCGAGTTCTGTAGCATAGAAACTCTATAGAATGTCTACACTAATAATTTATCACATATAATTTTAACAACTTAAAATCTTTACCTTAGGGTTTTCTCTATCTTTCTTCTTTAGGATGGTGTCCTACGTAGAACTGGCTGGGGAATCGTGGGCTGCATCGGAACCAGAGGACTCAGACCCGGAAGAAGAACCCTCTGAAGAGCAAGACCCAGTAGACATGTTTTCGTTAGCATGGATGTTTCCGGATGAGTGGCTAGCCTAGGGAGGGGAAGAGGTCGAGGAAATAGGAGCAAACAAAGAACTTGATGTAGTAGGGGACGGGGCAGACTTCGGAGCGAATGAAGAGGAGGAACTTTGAGGACATGGCAATGAGAATGAGGAGCGAGCCATCTCTTTCTTTTATGATCCACTAGAGGTGCCACCGCTCTAATCAGAGGACGACAAAGAGACAGATGCAACAACCTACTGGAGCCACCAAGACTATTCCAAGGACTACCATATTGGCGAGTGGGTTTATGCTCGAGTATTCCCGGAAGGGACACAGAAGTGGAGGAAGCTGGAGTCTTTCCCTCGATTTATAGGTTCGATAAAGGTTCTAGGGAAACACGATGAAATAGCATACCGAATGGAAGTACTGCTAAGGTTTAAGGAGCGACTCGGAGATTTGGTAAAGACCCAATGGGTGCAGACGGCAATGCCGAGAGATAAACGAGGGGTTGTTGACCCACGCAGCTCAGATATAAACTTCGATGATCCAAAGACTTATGAAGAGGTACCAATGGCTATCACAGACAAAGCTTATAAAGGGCTAGGAAATATTTGGTATGTAGAGGTCTAGTGGCGTTACTACAGCATTTACGAGGAAACTTGGGAATGTGAGGCAGTTGTCCGTCACTTCTGTTTGCATTTGTTCGTTTAGGCCTTAATACGCTAGGCGTTGTACCTTTCTTTTTGTTTGAAGGTTGTGTGTATGCTATGTGAACTTTTTGAGAACCTTGTACCAGTTACGTGTTTGGATGAAATGCAAGTGTTCGTTGTTAAATTCTTTATAAACTATCTCATAATCATAAGCTTTCTCATAATCTCAAACTAAATTCTACAATATCCCTAGAAAAAAATTAATGCAACCCCCAAATCTCAACACTCTCTTACGATAGCTGATAGACGATCAAACCACCGACAAGTCACTAACCCCTAGATGATAAAACACTCGGAGTAGCATAAGTTTTGAGGAAACACCGTTAAAACCCGGCAACCTCACCCTTATGAGTTTCTTTCCCTAAACCCTTGTATCAACTTTATACCCGATTAAAATTCTTCTCTTCTAATAACATTGATCCTCGACAATGCTACCCAGCATCATTCATAGGTAATCCTTCTACACCCAAGTATTGTTGGTAACCTTATTGGGAATTTCATCCTAGAAAATACCTTTATCCTTAAAAAATTTAATTGTTGAGCCATGCCTAGATGACGACTAGTGTTCACATTTGATTATTCTTCAGTTCAAGCCATCATCCCTGAACTAACTCCTTATTCGTTGACTCAATGTCATCCCTTTAGTTTTGAACATTCGATATTACCAAGATCCTTTACCACTATTTGTTTTCCCCTTATCTCAATACTACGTTCGACTGAAGCAATTTTGTGAACTCTTGTAATCCCAACATGGGGAGTTAACTTGGATGCTTAGATTGAACTGCGTTAGGCCAACGCAATTTCAAAACAAATATCTAGTTTGGCTACCCATTGCTTAAACGTATCTTTTGCCAAGGGCTGATATTGTACAGATTAACCCCGAAAACTTTCTCTCTTAATATTCATAAATTGTTAATCTCTTCTCTCTAATACATCTAAGCTTCAATTGACCTCTCAACCTGAGTCAACAGTGATTTCTTTGTACTATGACCCCGTGCCTTTGAACCATCTGGGAGTCTACCCTAAGATATTCTAACCCTAGCGGCATCTCGTGCTCATGCTGTTTGAAAATTTCCAGCTAAGCACTTACTTATTCACTACCTTATGATCACCTTCTCTGAAACCAGCAAGACTGAGCTGACCATCCTTATCAACGTCCATGTATGTTTTTCCTGCCAACCCTCAAAGCCTTGCCCCATAGGTCTGTGAGTAGCGATGATCGTCTGGATATCAAGTTATTAGGCTTCGTCGCTTTCACGAAAGACTAGGACAATGCAAAAAAACCTCTTAACACCTCTTCGAATCATAGGGCAATCTTTCCTCAACATTACAACTTAAAGTACCATCTACGTTTGCGTTTAACAAAGTTTTGAAAGTTGAGGCCCAGACTACAGGAATGGTTAAGGTTTTACTCAACTGCCTACAACTTTTCAAAGGACCTGACAAGTAGAACTATGCTATCAATCACGTACAGTTAGGAACAACAACTTCACATCAAAGGACTCATGACATCACCATGTAACGGGATTTAAACTTTCCCCAGACTAGTTCATAGTAAACCCACAAAGCCAACAACCCAGGAAGCAATAGATTCGTACCGACAATAGAAAAGCAAAAAAAAGGAGATAACTTCAAGCTCAGGATACCCTTACTATGCACGTCAGCCTTTTAGAATTCGAATCCTGCCATCCCCACCTTCAATAAAGAATTTTGACAACAATCATGAGCATCAGGAGCTCGATAGAGAATTAATCATCAAACCACAATGAATCATATGACTCGATATTTTCCTTAGATATGCCTTTATCACATTCAATTGCCCTAGAGTGCTAACTACTGGAGAGAAGCGATCCAGTTATTAGGAGAAACACTCAAACCCCGCATACCAGCAAGTGAAGGATAAACAGCACAACACTTGGAAAGACAGGAATATGAACAAAAGCATATGATTATGGACTTCGTCACCAGGATCATCAATATCGCACCAGGAGCACAACGACATTCGAGCTGCAATAGGTCGCCTCATCAAAAATCATTTGCTTTCTATTGGTTAAACCTCACAACACACCGGTAGCTACAAGCAAAAAGTGCATCCGTAAGATCTGCAGCAATATAAGTTTTCTGCCACACCTAACTAAAACCTGCATCTCGCCTGAGCTGTCTAAACACCCAGTTCTGAACCAGCAAAGTATATTAAAAGTATGCATAAGGGAAATTAAAGGAAACTCTTATCTTTGATCCAGACCTGCTTACAACAAATAGCTCCCGAGCTAGCTTTTACAACCATATTGGGTTTTGTGTGAGCACAATACTGTGAGATTATCAATATACGAAATAGAAATATAGAGGAACAGATTGGTTGGAATAGATTTGTGCTAGTCAATGAAGTGAGACCCGGAATGCAATAATAGAACTTCATATAGAATTCAGAATAGTATCTTTGCGTTGACAATCTACGGTAAAGAGTGGTAGGATCTCATTGGATGAGACTTTTAATATTAATGAACAGATTGAGTGTTATATAAGTAGAACCAACTTTAGCGAATAGTTCAGTGACCCATTTTCCTTTTCTTTTTCTTAGAGATGGTGGGACAAAGACAAAATCATGGGCGTTCAGTAAAAGTAGGTGAAACTGAAAGAGAAGTGGAAGTCCCGAGCCTGGCATGAATTTTGCAAGATCTAGTAACCAATTTGGATCGATTGCGTAGAAAGGCACCACTAGAAGGATCATAGTACTTGTCGAACCTAAGAGAACAGAATATCCCAACACTTGAGAAAAAGAATCTTTCCCGGACAATAGAAGTTTGGATCAAGGCCACAAAGCAACAACAACCAACAGTAAGAGTTTGTTATAGGTGCAACCAGCCAGAACATAAGATGATGTGCTATCCGACAAGAATTGCATAACACAATAAAAAATAACCACTACAAAATAACAAGAAGATCACACGCTCGGAACCTTACTCTCAAGGTGATCAATGGGAACAACTAGGAAAAGGGGCACTAAAATTAAAAATCTATTATCAATGCCATAGGCTCGTACATAAAAGATTTGAGTACCCACTACGAAGAGAATTAAACTATAACCACCATCAACCAGACCAGAGCTACAAGGATCAAACAAATTTGCTGCAGCAAGGAATAAGTGGTTTGAAAAAGGTGGTATAACCTGACCAACCAGAGAGCGAAGAGTGAAGCGTTCGCCTTCCACAGGAGACAAACTCAACGATCTGCTTTAATTGTAATAAGTTTGGACATAGAAAGTTTGAATGCTTGCTACCAAGGGGAAGAAACTGCAATATTCGTAAAAAGGGAATGGGCGGCTCAAGAAGGATGATATAGCTTGACCAACAAGAGAATCAATGGACAGAAGGCTCGCCTTTCCAGGAAAAAAAAGGAATATTCGTTGATGATCGAAGGTACGCCCAAATTTGCAAACTCTAAGATATACGTTAAATAAACTTGTTACATTATCTCGGGAAATGATATGCTTAAAGGACAAAGGCTTTTAGGTTAGCACTAGTCAAACAATTCTAGCGCCACAAGTATGCGACGTGATCATTAAAAATTTTATAGTGATCGGTTTAAGAAATTAGTAAAGATTAAACAACCATTTTCTCCAAAATGTTGAACGTATAAACCCAATCTTGTCCACACCCTCAACAACAAACAACTCAAGGACACAACTTTGAAGAGAAGAGATGTAAGTAATCATCTACAACCTTTAGCGTGAAATTTCAAGAACGAAATTTATTTAAGGGGGATGCATTGTAACACCCCTGTCCGAATCCTAGTAGTAGCCACCTAGATTGTAATGACCCGGCTCAAATCATAATATTAGCGACGAATAGACAATGAGAACTTAAGTTGCTACATGAACAAGAAAAACCCTAATTTGACTAGAAAACTCTTAAAAAACAAAATACTCAAAAGTAAAGCCTTAATACTCAGAAAAGTTCCGGAATAGCTTAAATTAAGTAAATAACATAAAATTTAAAATTTAAAATCAAAATTTTTTGTAATTAGGATAAAATGACCATTTTGCCCATAGTATAGCAAAAAGTCCTAAAAATCTAAAATTTGACACATAGACACCCAAAATTAGATATTTGTACACAATTAATTAATAAAGAATAAAATAACAACAAAAATGACCAATTTTCTCTTGCATGGCCAGCTACCTAGGGAAATGTGCCCAAAAAGCTACTTTTTACCTTTTTTAACTTAAAAATGAGAAAAAGATGTATAAATTAAGCATTATTTTGACCCAATACTTTTATATAAGTAATATACATAATAATATAATAATATAAGGCAACAAAAGAAAACAAATAATTATTTAAAGTCTCTACACAATAAATAAGTTAAAAAGCCAATTCTAGTTAAACTAGCTTAATTTAACTTAAAAGCCTACACCTATTTAATTAATTACTATCAAAATTATGATAAATTATGAAAATAATAAATTAATTATAAATACATTAATGTAATAGATTTTAGTAGGTTTAGAAACTAAAAAGATACTTAAGATTTATATTTTATGCATTTTCTTTCACAAATTGGTACCAAAATACAATTTAAAACCTTAAATTAATACAAATTCAGTTTTGATCTGCCCCAAACTTGTCTTAGCCAACTTCCCATGCTGCCAAATCTGATTTTTGCATGTCTCAAATAGCACCCACCACCCCATGCAACTAGTAGGAGCCAAGAAAATTTTAAAATTTGAATTATATGCAATAATTCTCCCTCCAATATAATTTTTCAGTAAAAACAAGACATAAAACCCCCCATTCTCCTTCATGCATTTGGTTGAGAGGGTGAGAGAGAGAGACCACAAATTTTTTTTAAGTATTTTCAAAGGAGAGAAGAAGAAAGTAGGAGGAAGGGTTCAAGGAGAAGGCATTAAAACTAAGTCCAATTCTTCCTCAACCCTTTAAGAATCAAAAGAGGTAAGTAAATTTTCTAAAATCTTCTGATATACTCTCATAAAGTATCCCTCAATCCATTTCTATAATCAACCCAAAATATTATAAACAAGGAATAACTCAAAAAGGCGTCGTAGGTATGAATAATGGACTGTTTGTGTATGATCAAGCTTTGCATAGACTTGCATGTGTATATTTTTGAGTTTTATGGCTTAAATATATTCTGGAGTTTTGGATTGTATGAGTTTGTGACATGCATGCAAAGAAAATATATAAAAAATTAACATAACATGAGCTAAGTCTTCAAAACCCTAAATAACATGATTTTATGAATATACGAACATTTTGCCACCAACTTTAAAATATCATAACTAATTGTAAAAAAATGATCTTGAAGCGATATTTGTCTCCAGACCTAGCTGTTTGTGTTCCCTTTAATAAAAAATTAGTTTGAAGTGATTTCGTTGGGTAGAACTCTAAATATGTCATTTGTTCCAAAGAGTGTCAAATCTTAACCACTTTAAGATGCAGACCAAAAAAACCCTAAGTTAGAGTGAGAACCGAGCTTGGGTCAAAACATAAAACTTGTAGGGGACATATTTATCTTATGGTCCACAAAATATGAGCTAACAATATGAAGTCTGGATAGGTAAAATCCCTTTCCAAAGTCACTGTTGAGATTTAGTGACTGACAAAGCTCTCTGTCAAACATATTTCTGAGACCAAAAACTTAAGTTTTTAGAAACCAGATTCAGAAGTGATAAACCTGAAAAATGTAGATAACCTATTAGACTAATTAATGAGAAGAAATCAGCCCAAAATACCCACCGATGGTATGCTAAAGGTTTTGAGCATTTCTTGTTGAAAACCTATTATGTAGACCCTTTTTAGGCTGACTGAACCCTTTTTATAAATTGGTCAAAATCACTAACTTTTTCCGAACCACTTGCCCTAGTACAGAACATGAAACTTGTAAGGAACACCTTGAACTAAAATCTCACCAAATATCAAACATATATCCCTTGAATTGATGCCCAAACACCATGGCCAATAGAGGCCCAATTTCTATGTTTTTCTCTGTAAAATGCTGAACGATTTTCACTTAAATAAAATAAATGACATTTTTTTCCTTATGATCTAACCTTAGTGTTAAACATGAAAGTTGTGAAAAATATTTTTATCTAATTAGTGTTCAACATTTAGAAATTAAATCCGTGTCTAGGTACTTCAAAACACTATCGCAACTTTAAAATTCGTAATTAAACTTTTACTTAAATTTGGCTAAGTGTATGAATGGTGTGTTACCTTGTGAAACTTGAATCTATGATTTTATATGAACTTAGAATATTTGGCATATGAAAATGATGATTTTGATGAAATGAACCCATGCCGATAGTTCGATCTTATGTCACATAAGTCATGGTTTATGCTTCTCATGCTTGTACTCTATGCTTTAGCAGATCGTACTCTGTGCCATATCGTAATTACATGCCATGTTATAATTAATTGTACATGAGAAACATATCGCACAACATGAGCATTCATATAATGCATCTTAGGTCTCTTTCATACCTTTCATTGTGGGTTGGGTTATATGAAAATTGTTCTTTCTGTGATTTTGGATCTATGGCGTCCCTGATTGCCATATTTGAAAATAAAATGGGAGGTTTTTATTATAAAAAGGGGGATTAGGTACCATGGGTTCGTCACTAGCTTTAATTAGATTTTGGGCCGACGTCTAATAACCATCCTGGTCCCTAATATGGGATCGGTTGGCCCGGATAAGGATTGAAAAAACTGGTTGGCCCGCCCCCACGCCATTGCCATTGCGTAAAACGGCTAAGGCATGTAGTTAAGGTTAGAGTTTACCATTCGCAATGAGGCGAGGATAGATTAGGTGATTAATATACCATTAAGTCTACTCTGTAATTCCTGACGTGAAATTCATGATATTGTTCTAGAAGTACGTTGGGTTGGGGAATTGCATTGCATTTATCTGCATCACGCACTCGCACAATTGTTCTTATAAATGCTTGTCCTGTTGAAAATATTAAAATTGTCTGTCTCTTTGCCGTTAAAATTGTATTGGGTATTATAATATATGTATTGTAGGATATTTTGTTGTGAGTTTGTTAAACGGTTTAGAAAATTTGCTTATAGGCTCTGACTCATAGCATTCGTGCCATAGGTGAAGAAGAAGAACCATTTGAAGAAGGCAGGTTCATTGAAGAAGAGGACTTTGGGAAAGAGGGAGAGTGGCAGGTGCAAGTAGATCCCAACAGTGCTGCTTGAAGACATAGGATGCTTGCTTTTTGATCTTTTGTTCAGTTTTTCCACGGATATATTGTAACTTTTGTTGAACTTTCTGGATGACTGTAATCAGTAAGTACTTTGAACAAATTTTGAACCGTTAATGATGTAGTAATTATTATATATAATTATGAATGCTCGGCTAGAATATTTCTCTTATTTATAGTTACGTATGTCCCGACGTGCTCAGAGGACGGGGCGTCATATTTGCTCCTCCAAATCTCCATAAAGAAAGGCTGTCTTTATGTCAAGATGTTCTACCTACATGTATCTTTATGTCAAGATGTTCTACCTACATGTCATACATAGCCACCAATGCCAAAATAACTCTAATTGATTTCATAATTGGTAAAAAAATCTCATTGTAATCTACTCCTTTTTTAGAGTAACCCTTTGCCACTAATCTGGCCTCGTATTTTTCACCCTCTTTTTTTTGACATTGCTTCCTTCTTTCTGTATACCTATTTGCAACCAAGAGCTTTCTTGTTGTTGGGTAACTTCATCAATTCTAAAGTCTTGTTCTTCTGTAGTGAATCTATCTCTTCTAACATAGCTAGTAGCCAGTTTTCTCTGTTTAAGCTTCTTGTAGCCTCTCTATAAGACTTTAGATCTCCACTACTAACTATAAGGGCAAAGCAAACTATATCTTTAAAGTCGTACCTCACTGGTGCTTTGTGGACCTACTTCTCCCTACCTTTGGCTATTGTGTAGGACTGAACTCCCTGTTCTGACTGCTGCTGACTTGTATTACTATCACCTAAATCAGTAGGTGGCATATTCTCATCAGGCTCCACCTCAACTATTGCTTTCTGTCTAACCTTGTCATCAATTGAACTGTCTTCGCATTTACTAAGCCTAAATGACTCGTTAAATACCACATCTCTACTAATCACCTTCATCTTGTCAGCTGGGTTCCACATTTTGTAACCCTTCGTATGACTTTCATAGTTGAGAAAGATGTACTTTATTGACTTTAGATCTAACTTAGACCGTTTTTCACCTTGCACGTGCACATAAGTAGGATAACCAAATATCTTCAAATATTTCAACTCAACTAGTTTACTTGACCACATCTCTTGCAGAATTTTGAAGACAATGGATGATGACGATGATCTATTGATGATGTAGTATGCTGTGTTCATTGCTTTTGTCCAAAATGCCTTCAGTAGACCAGCATTTAATCTCATACATCTGGCCCTTTCTGCTACTGTTCTATTCATTCTTTCTACAACTCTGTTATGCTGTGAAGTCCTTTTGACTATAAAATAACGTGTGATCTCTTCTTATTCACAAAACGTCGTGAATTCCTTATTCTTGTACTATGTTTCATTACCTATCCTCAAGTATTTAATCTTCTCCCCTATTTGATTCTCAACAAGCAGTTTCCTCTTTTTGAAAATAATAAACACATCAGACTTATGCTTCATAAAATTGATCCATACCTTTCTGGAGTAATCATCAATAAAACGTATAAAATACTAAGCACCACTGTGAGACGGGATTGTGACTGGTCCCCAGACATCTGAATGGACATAATCTAGTACATCCTTACTGGTATGAGAACTTTTCTTAAAACTGACCATGTGCTGTTTTCCGTACACACAATACTTGTAGAAGTCAATACTGCACATCTTCACTCCTTCCAACATGTTCTTTTTTTGAAGTTCTAGCATACCACACTCACCAATATGACCGAGTCATATATGCCATAGTTTGGTGTCATATGTGCTAGACTCTGTTAGTGTAGATAGTGTAACTAAACCTACTACTGTATTCCCAATCATCTTGTATAAATATCCAGTCTTCTGCCCATTCATGATGATTAATGCATCTTTACTAAACTTGATAGTTCTACCTCTTGCCATATACCCACAACCCAAAGAATCTAAAACCTTCAACGAAATCAGATTCTTCTTAAGCTCCAGAATATGTTTGGCATTTCCCTAAACTCTTACAACTCCATCAAACATTTTAATTTTAATAGTACCTATTCCATTCGCCTTACAAGCTACACCGTTACCCATTAGAACAGTACCACCATCAAAAGGTTTATAAGTGATAAATCAATCCTTGTTTAAGCACATACGGTAAGAGCAACCTAAGTCTAAAATCCATGATTCCGATAGAAAATTATTAGAAGAAAAAAAATAGAAAGTAGATCTACATCTAACTCTCTGTCTTATTTATCTTCTACAAAGCTAACAAACTCTAATGGCTTCTTTCCCTTCTTCTTCTCCTCAATGTGATCCTTTAACTCCTAACAGTGGCTCTTGTAGTGGCCAGTCTTATGGCAGTAAAAACACTCCATGTCTTTCTTTACACGTGACTTTGATCTGAACTGTCCTTTGTTTAAACATTTGCCTCTAGACTTGCTTCTACTCCATTTCGGCTTTACCTTTGCTATAACTAACCCTTCTTCACTTGTTTCATCATCCCTCTTCATCTTTTTGTGTGGCAATAGTCCACTGATTACCTCTTCCAACTAAAGAGTTTCTTTCTCGTACATCAGTGTAGTCACCAGATGATCATTGGATGTAAGAAATGATGGCAGAAGAAGTATTGCTTTATCCTCATCATCAACTTCAACACCATACCCTGATAGTAAAGTAATGAGCATGTTGTAGACATTTAGATGTTCCAACAAGTTTGTACCTTACTTTATTTGTAGCTTGTATAACTGCTTTTTCACATACAATTTGTTTGCTAGGTTTTTCTTCATATAGAGACCTACCTTTTTCCAAATAGCCTCTGCTGTCTCCGCATCCAATACGTTGTGTATAACATCATCTCCGAGGTTAAGACGGATTGCACTAGCAGCCTTTGCTTCGAGATCCTCCCAATCATCATCGGCCATCCTCTCTAGCTTTTTTGCTTTCCCGAGTAATGCCTTGGAGACTCCTTATTAGATCAACAGATCTTTCATTTTTTATTTCCAAAGAGAAAAGTTGTTCTTACTAGTGAACTTCTTGACTTCGTACTTTGTATTCGCCATCTCTACTATATTCGGGTGATTAAAGTTTTAACTTGTAGCTCTGATATCACTTGGTATGCAGCGGAACACACACAATATAGAATCTTCAATCCATGCTCAACAGATAGAGAACACCAATGAATAAGAACAAAGCACACCCACAATATACGTGGTTCGGAAAAATGCCAACGTCTACAGAAGGGGGGGAACAATTTACTATTCAACAATAGGACTGCAACTCTCTTGTGTTTTCTTCGTCCTCTGCTAACTATAGGATATAAAAACATTATATATGAGGATAAGGTTAAAACTCAAACCCTAGTGATGAAATATAATTTTTGTTTAGCAGTGGGTCGCTTAAGTAGACTCCTTGACTGTTCGAGCGGTCGGTGTCCCGAGAGCAACGTCAAAGTATTCACTCGAACAGACCTTGTAACACCCCAACCCTTCACATGGCAACGATATTGTTCGCTCTGGGCAAAGCCCTCACGATTTTGTTCTTCCTATGGGGTCACCCATCCTTGCATTGCTCCCGCTTAAGCACGCTTAACTGCAGAGTTCTGCTAAGCTTTCTATCATCTGAAAAAAGGTCTCGTTGAATATAAGGGTCCAAGGTTTTTTCTTTATAGCCCAGGAACTTCCTCTTCTTTTTTGATGTGGGATACTAGGATATCACAATCCACCCCCCTTTGGGCTGCACATCCCCGTGCAGTAGCCTGCCAGTCCTTATCGACCCGCCCACTCAGTAGCCCGCCCACGTGTCATGCGAGACGGCAGGGGCCTACACTCGGAGGTGAGGAGAGTCAGCTCTGATACCAACTGTGATACCCCGTTCTCCGAGCTTGTCAGGACATATGTAACTATAAATAAGGGACATATTCTAGACGAACATTCATAATTATCTATGATAATTAATACATCATTAATGGTTCAGAATTTGTTCCAAATACTTAATGATTACAGTCATCTAGAAATTTTAACAAAAGTTACATCATGTTTGTGGAAAACTGAACAAAAGATCCAAAAAGTAGACATCTTACGTCTGCAAGTGGCATCGTTAGGGTTAATCGGCTCATGCCACTCTCCCTCTTCTTCGTAGTCTTCTTCCTCAATGAACACACCTTCCTCAAAAGGTCCTTCTTCTTTACCTGTGGCACGAATGCCATGTGCCGGAGCCCAGAAGCAAATTCCGTAAATCGTCAAACAAACTCACGACAAGATATTCCACAATACATATCGTATAGCACCCAATGCAAAGTTACAGGCTATTTATCATTTTCAACAGGATGAACACAAATAAGAACAAAAGAATAAGTGTGTGATGCAAATGAATGCAATGCAGATGTCCAATCCCCAAGTACTTCCAGAACAGTATCATGAATTCTACGCCGGGAATTACTAAGTAGACTTGATGGCTTTGCTCACTTAACCTATCCTAGCCTCGTTGCGAAAGGTAAATGCTCGCCTTGGTTACATACCTCAACCATTTTACTCAATGGCAACGGCGTGGGGGTGTGGGGTGGGGGCGGTTAACCAGTTTTATCCATTCTTATCCATACAAGTCGATCCCACATTAAGTACTAGGATGCTCGTTCAGTGTTCAACCCAAAGTCTAAATAAAGCTAGTGACGATCCCATGGTGCCTAAATTCTCTTGTTATAATAAAATCTCCAATTTAATATCACATCTGGCAACCAAGGATGCCCTAGATCCACAACCACTGAATAATTGATTTCCATGTAACCAAACCAAATCAAAAGATACAAAGGGGACTCCGATAACCCAAGATGAAATGGAAAAATACCCATGACGTGAAATATGCCTCTCGGGTACAATTAATCGTTGCATGGTATGTAAACATGACATGGCACATGGTACAACTTGCTAAAGTCTTAAGTATAAGCGTCTAAAGCATAACCACAACTTAAGAAACATAGACTCGAACCATTGGCATGAGTTCATCTTGTTAAAAGTATTATTTTAATACATTAATTACTCACATAGTTTATATAAAATTTACATACTCAAGTTTCATAAGTAACATCATTCAAACACTTAACAAATTTTAGGTACACGTTTTAATTGCTAGTTTTAAATTTACGACAACGTTATGAAATACTTACACATATATTTAATATATGATATTTTAACACCAATTATATAAAACTATTTTCTATAACTTTCATGTTTATCACTAAGGTCAATTCATAAGGTAAAAAGGTCATTTATTTTGTTTTAGTAAAAACGGTTCAGCAATTTACAGAGAAAAACATAAGAATTGAGTCTCTGTTGGCCACTGTTTTGGAGCATCAATTCAAGGGCTATGGATCTGATCTTTGGGGAGCCTCTAGTTTAACATATCCCCTACAAGTTTCATGTTTTGAGCTAGGGCAAGTTATTTGTAAAATGTTTGAGATTTTGGCCAATGTATAAAGAGGGTTCAGTCAGCCTAAAAAGGGTCTGCAGAGTGTGTTTTTAACAAAGAATGTTTGAAACCTTTGGGGTATCATCAGAAGGTATTTTGGGCTGATTTGTTTTGAGTAACTAGTTTAATATGTCAGCTACAAAGTTTATGTTTAACACTTCTTGATTTGGCTTCTAAAAAGTTACGTTTTAGATTTCACAAAAATGTGTGACAGAGAGTTCTGTCAGTCGCTGAACCTCAATAGTGACTTTGGTAATTGTTTTGACCCATCAAAACTTTATATCTTTGGTTCATATTTGGTGGACAGAAAGATAAATG
Source organism: Heliamphora exappendiculata (assembly GCA_034768845.1). Lineage (NCBI taxonomy): Eukaryota > Viridiplantae > Streptophyta > Magnoliopsida > Ericales > Sarraceniaceae > Heliamphora > Heliamphora exappendiculata. The sequence continues at coordinate 25,475 of JAOTRH010012246.1, forward strand.
TATGCTATACAAGTTTTCTATTTTGACCTAAGCTCTGTTCTCATCCTAACTTAAGGTTTTGTGGTCTGTAACTCAGAGAGGTCAAGATCTGGCACTCTTTGGTAAAAATGAAATATCTGGAGTTCTACCCAACTAAATCACTTCAAATAAATTTTTTATGAAAGATAACTAAAAAATATAGATCTGGACAGAAAAATAACTTTAATACCATTTTTCTTCACTTAGTTATGATGATTTAAAATTAGTGGCAGAAAGTGAGTAAATCTAGAAAATCAGGGTACTTAGGGTTTTGGTTGCTAAGCTTGTGTAGTGTGCATTCTTGGTCTGTTTTCTTTGCATGCATGTCTTAAACTCATATAAAATAAAACTCTAGAATACACAAAAGCCATAAAACTTTAAAAAATACACATACAAGCACAAGCAAAGCTTGTCTAAGCACAAACAGTCCCTAAACCACTCCTACAACGCCTTTTTGAGTTATTTTTGTTTATTTCTTTTAGGGTTGCTTATAGAGATGGATTGGGGGGTATCTTAAGGGAGAATATCAAAGAATTTTAGAGATTTTACTTACTTGTTTTGATGCTCTAAGGTTGAAGAATGGTGGGCTGGGCATTGTAACTCACTCTTTGAACCTCCTGGCTTCTTCCTTCCTTCTTCTCTTGTTCTTTCTTATTTTCCTCCCAACACTTGAAGAACACTCAAAGCTCACAAAATGTGGTATTCTCTCTCTAGTATGACCGAAATACATGAATGAGATGGGGTGTGTTTAGCCTTTGTCTTGTAGGAGAAGAGTGGGTGGTGGATTAATTATGAATGTAAGTATTTTTTTGAATTTTCTTGGTTTTGATTGTTTGCATGAGAGGTGGAGATTCTTTTTAGAGATTTAAAATCTGAAAATTTGCAGTAAAATCAGTGGGAATTCATCTGGGGTGTGTTTGGGTGGTTTAAAGTGCTTTATTTTGCTTTAATTACTTATTTTGTGGTATTTTGGCACTATATTGTTCAAGAAAGTATTTTTAAAATTAATTTGATGTATCTTTTTGGTATTATAACTTACTAAAATGAATTATTTTAGTGTTATTATTATTATCATAATTTATAAAAATGTTAACAACAATTAATTGTTTAAATGTAGACAATTAAATTACTTTAAGTTATTTTGACTAGATATGATTTTTTGACTTATTTAAGTGAGTAAGAACTTTAATAATAATTTGTTTACCTTTGTTGGTCTATAAAATTATATTATTATGTATATTACTTGTATAAAAGTTTTGAGCCCTAATAATGCTTAATTTATACAACTTTTTCTCATTTTTCAGCTTAAAAAGGCAAACAAGTCACTTTTTGGGTACAAACTCCAATGTGGCCGGCCACTAAGGGCATGTTTGTCATTTTTTGATGTTATTTTGTCTTTTATTACTTAATTATATTTAAATATCTGATTTAGGGTGTCCATATGTCAATTTTTGAATTTTTAAGACTTTTTGCTGTATTAGGGGCAAAATGGTCATTTTACCCTAATATGAGAATTTTTTGATTTTTAATCTTACATTTCATGTTATTTAATTAACTTAGGATGTTAGGAGTCTTCTCGAAATATTAAGGCTTTACCTCTGAGCATTTGATCTTTTTAGAGTTTTCGGGTCAAATTAGGATTTCGGGTTGAATTAAGGTTTTCATTGTTCTAGCGACCTATGATCTTGTTAACTAATTATTGCTAAAGAAAAGGTTTGGGTTGAATTTCTGGCACAGATTGTTATAATCTGGGTGGTTACTACTAGGGTCCGGACCGGGGTGTTACAATCTACCCGCCTTAAAGAAATTTCGTCCTCGAAATTTCGTCTCGTACTTCATCTTGTGAATGGTTGGGCATGATTTACTACCATCATTTCTCTTCGATCTTGGGCCCTTGTTTATTTGAGTCGTTCTTTATTGAGGGTGTGAATAGGGTCGGGCTTATACGCTTAATACCTTGAGTAATGGTTGCTTTGTCTTGCTAGAACTTTAAACCGACTACTACAACAACTTTCAAAGGTAACGTTGTGTACCTATGTCGTGGGGTTGTTCACTAGCGACGTGTTAGCCTAAAGCCTTATCTTACAAGCATCCACTTTCTTGTAATGATATAACAAGTTTAAACTACATACATCCCTGAGTTGTAAATATGTGTGTACCTCTGATTGTCATCAAAAGGCCTAGCAGCTCGGATATGTTGTTGGTGCTATTCCGGCTGAGGTTGCGGTTGCTTCCATTGCTGTGGTTGATTTGGCCAGTTCCCCTGTCCTAGCTGTGGACATTGAGACTTTTTGTGCCCAGGCTGACCGCATTCATAGCAGAGCCTTACCTTCGTAGGTTGACCCTTTGCTTACCTTGGTTTGTCGGCCAAGTGGTACGGCATTTTGGGAATAATTTTCCTATTGTTCCTTAGTGGTCCTCCTTGACTAGTACTCTCCTTTTTCTGAATTCAAATCCTTTTAGAATTTTCTAAGTCCATTTTCGCCAATAAGGCTACTTGTACTACTTGAGTGTAAGTCGAAAGCTGTAAGCAGATGACTCTAGTTCGGATAGAGGGTTCTAGGCCCCATTAGTTTGTTGGTGGTGGTTTGGTCTTCTATCAGTCATCCTAAAAAAAAATCTTATGATTTATGGGTTGTCTCAATTCTGGATTATGCTCATGTTCTGGGGTCATATAGAGTTAAGTTTGAGGTTGTTTTCGGCAAGCATTGAGTGTAAGATATATATATTTTTTACAATACTTGTATTTCATGTCATTCACAAAATACACATACAACATTGAAAGAAAAGAAAGGATTCAACGCGAAGCTTGCTAGGTCCTATCTAAAACAAATGCAGGTAGATACGTTTGACAACTGCCTTGTGCTCCCCAAGGGTTGTAGAGTCTTTTCTGGCTCCTAATGCTCATGTCGTCGTCAGAATTCTTCATTGAAGGTGGGGATGGCAGGATTCAGACTATAACATTTTGGTGGAAAAGTTAACATGAATATTGATGTGTACAGATACTATTTCTTTATTTGCATACTAAGGGTATCCTAAACTTGAGGTTACTTCTTGTTTTCCACTTCTCTACTGTCGATACGAACCTTTTGCTTCCTGGGTTATTGGGTTTGTGGGTCCCTTGATGTGAAGTTTGTTGTTCCTAACTATAGTTGATTGGTGGCATAGTTCTACTTATCGGGTCCTTTGAAAAGGTGTAATCAGTTGAGTAAACCCTTAACTTTTCCTGTAGTCGGGGGTCTTAGTCTTCAAATCTTTGTTAAACGCGAACGTTGATGATACTTTGAGTCGTAATGTTGAGGAAAGGTTACCTCACGATTCGAAGAGGCGTTAAGAGGGTTCCGTGCATTGTCCTAATCTTCCGTGAAAGCGTCAAAGCCTAATAATGTAATATCCTGACGGTCGTCGTCACTCACTGACTTACGGGTAAGGTTTTGAAGACCAACGGACTAAACACGCGTGGAGTTCGATAAAGATGGTTAGCTCAATCTTACTAGTTTCAGAGAAGGTGACCATACGGTAGTGACTAGATAAGCGTTGGCTAAGGATTTCAAATGGTATAAGCATGAGATGCCGCTAGGGTCATAATATCTTAGGGTGGACTCCGATATGGTTCAAAGGCATGGGGTCATAGTTAAAGTAATCACCATTTGCTCAGGTTGAGAGGTCAAAAGATTAGCAATCAATGAATATTACAAAGAGGATGCTCTCGGAATCAATATGTACAGTATTAGACCTTGAAAAAGGTATGTCTAAGCAATGGGTAGCCAAAATGGATATTTGCCCTAAAATTACATCGGCCTAACGTATTTCAATTCAAGCATCCAAGTCAACTCCCCAGGTTGGGATTTCAAGAGTTCACAAAATTGCTTTAGTTGGACATAGTATTGAAGTCAAGAAATGAATGGTGGTGAAGGATTACCTACGAATGTTACTGGGTAACGTCGTTGAGGATCGGTGCTATAGAAGCAAGGGATTTTAACCGGGTATAAGAGTTGATACAAGGGTCTGGGAAAAGAAACTTATAAGGGTGAAATTACGGGGTTTTAACGACGTTCCTTCAAAACTTATGCTACTCAAAGTGACTTATCACCTTGGGTTAAGTTAACTTGTCCGTGGTTTGATTGTCTATCGACTATCTAAGAGAGTGTCGAGATTAGGGGATTGTTTCCATTCTTATTTGTCTTCATGTTTTTGGGATATTATAAATTTTAGTTCGAAATTATGAGATAGCTTATGATTTTGAGATAGTTTATAAGAAATTTAACAACGAACACTCGTATTTCATTCAAACACCTAACTGGTACAAGATTCTTAAAAAGTTCACATAGCATACACAACCTTCAAACAAGAGAAAAAGTACAGCACCTAGTGTATTAAAGCCTAAACAAACAAACACGGATAAAAATGGCGTGCAGTTGCCTCGCGTTCCCAAGTTGCTTCGTAAATGCCGTAGCAACGCCACTGGACCTCCACGTACCAAATGTTCCCTGGCCCTCTACAAGCTCTATATGTGATGGCCACCGGTATCTCTTCATAAGTTTTCAGATCATAGAAGTTGATATTTGAGCTGCGTGGGTCAACGATCCCTCATTTATCTCTCAGCATTATCGTCTACAGCCATCGGGTCTTTACCAAATCTCCGAGTCGCTCCTTAAACCCTGGCGGTACTTTCACTCGGTATGCTATTTCGTCGTGTTCTCCTAAAACCTTTAACGGACCTATAAATCGAGGGAAAGATTCCGGTTTCCTCCACCTCTTTGTCTTTTCTGGGAATACTCGGGCATAAACCCTTTCGCCAATATGGTAGTCCTTGGAATAGTTTTGGCGGCTCCAGTAGGTTGTTGCATCTGTCTCCTTGTTGTCCTCTGATTCAGGCAGTGGCACCTCTAGTGGATCATAAAAGAAGGCGATGGCTTGCTCCTCGTTCTCGTCTTCGTCCTCAAGTTCCTCCTCACCATTTGCTCCAAAGTCTACCTCGTCCCCTACTACGTCAGGTTCTTCGTATGCTCCTACTTCCTCGACCTCTTCATCTCCCTGCGCTGGCCACTCGTCCGGAAACATCAAGCTAACATAGTAATTTGAATGGCACCATTACGTTCTCGTACGTTAGGTTCCCGTTCGTCAGCATTCCCGATCTCTGCGACATATAGCGGCAGTTCGACTCAAGACGTGATACGGCTTAGGACGTAACACGGCTCAGGACGCACATGGCCTAAAGTCTACATATCATTATAATAACCCGATTAGTACCACTATGTTCCTGTACGTTAGGTTCCCATTCATCAGCGTTCCCGATCACAGCGGCTTATAGCGGCTGTTCGGCTCAAGACATGATAACTTAGTAGTACAGACACTCTACAGAGTTTTCTACGCTATAGAACTCGCGATCTCCCATTTTCCAAGGCCTAATGGTTCACTAAACCTAGGCTCTGATACCAACTGTGGCACCCCGTTCCCCGGACATGTCGGGACATATGTAACTATAAATAAGAGACATATTCTAGGTGAATATTCATAATTATATATGATAATTAATACATCATTAATTGTTCATAATTTGTTCCAAATACTTAATGATTACAGTCATCCAAAAATTTTAACAAAAGTTACATCATATCCGTGAAAAATTGAACAAAAGGTCTAAAAAGCAGACATCCTACGTCTTCAAGCTGCATCGTTAGGGTTAACTGGCTCCTGCCACTCTCCCTCTTCTTCGTAGTCTTCTTCTTCAACGAACACGCCTTCCTAAAAAGGTCCTTCTTCTTTACCTGTGGCACGAATGCCATGAGTCGGAGCCCAAAAGCAAATTCCCTACACCGTCTAACAAACTCACAACAAGATATCCTACAATACATATCATATAATACCCAATATAATTTTTAAGGCCAAATAGACAGATAATTTAACGTCTTCAACAGGATAAGCATATGTAAGAACAATTGTGCAAGTGCGTGACGCAGATGAATGCAATGCAGTTGCCTAACCCGATTATAAATCAACCAATCAAATTTTGAGTAACACCATTACGTTCCTATACGTTAAGCTCCCGTACACCAACGTTCCCGATCACGACAGCGTATAGCGGACGTTCGGCTCAAGACGTGGCATGGCTCAGGACATAACATGGCTCAGGACGTATATAATCCAAAGTCAATCATATCCAACACGATAATCTGAATGGCACCATTACGTTCTCGTACGTTAAGCTCCCGTACATCAGCATTTCCAATCACTGCGGCATACAGCAGTAGTTTGGCTCAAGACGTGATATGGCTTAGGACGTAACACGGCTTAGGACGTTCATGGCCCGAAGGTAAATCAAGCTAACAAAGTAATTTGAATGGCACCATTACGTTCCCGTACGTTAGGTTCCCGTTCGTCAGCGTTCCTGATCACTATGGCATATAGCAGTTGGTATCAGAGTCTAGGTTTAGTGAATCTTCAGGCCTTGGAAAATGGGAGATCGCGAGTTCTGTAGCGTAGAAAACCCTATAGAGTGTCTGTACTACTAAGTTATCACGTCTTGAGCCGAATAGCCGCTATATGCCGCTGTGATCGGGGACGCTGATGAAAGGGAACCTAACGTGCGGGAACGTAGTGGTACCATTCGGGTTATTATAATGATATATAGACTTTGGGCCATGTGCGTCCTGAGCCGTGTCACTTCATGAGCCGAACTACTGCTATATGCCGCAGTGATCGAGAACGCTGACGAACGAGAACCTAATGTACGAGAACGTAATGGTGCCATTCAAAATACTATGTTAGCTTGATTTACCTTCGGTCCATGAACGTCCTGAGCCGTATCACGTCTTGAGCCGAATTGCCGCTATATGTCGTAGTGATTGGGAACACTGATGTACGGGAGCTTAACGTTTAGGAACATAATGGTGCCATTCGGATTATTGTGTTGGATATGATTGACTTTGGGTTATATACGTCCTGAGCCGTGTTATGTTCTGAATCGTGCCACGTCTTGAGCTCAAAACTTTAGGTTATATACTGACCTTGTCGCTAGGATTTGTCAAAGATTACCTCAAGTGTATAACAACATTCAGGTTGTGATAAATTACCTTACTAAGGCCGCTCGCTCTCTATCGATTAGACCTCACAACGTATCGGTAGCGGCAAGTAAAGAGTATATCCGAGAGATTTTACACCAACTAAAGTTCTCTACCATACCAAAACAAGACCCGCATCTCGCCTGGATAGTCTAAACACCCGGTTCTAAACCATCAAAAGTATGTTAAAGGTATGAATAAGGAAAATTAAAGGAAGCTCTTATCTTCGGTCCAAACCTATTTACAACAACAATCTCCCAACTAGCTTTTACAACCATATGAAGTTTTATATATGAATAACATTGCGAGATTATCAGTATACGGAATAGAAGTAGAAAGGAATTGATTGGTTGGAATAAATCCCTGCTAGAACAGGAATACAATAACAGAAATTTATATATAACCCAGAATAGTAACCTTACGTTAAAAATTTATGGTAAAGAACTATAGGATCTTGTTGGATTAGACTTTTCATGCTAGTAAATAGACTGAGTGTCATGCTTTCACCTCATAAAGTAGAACCAACTTTAGTGAACAGTTTAGTGACCCCTTTTCCTTTTCTCTTTTTTAGAAATGGCGGAACAGATGCAAAACCATGGGTGTTCATTGAAAGTAGGCAAAACTAAAAAGGAAGTGGAAGTCCCAAGCCTAGCACAAAATTTACAAGATCTAACAGCCAACTTGGAACGATCACAAGGGAAGGTACCCCATGAAGGATCATGGTACTTATCTAACCTAAGGGTACAGAATATCCGAGCACCTGAGAGGAAGAATTTTTCCCGAACAACCGAGGTCTGGATCAAGGCCACAAAGCAACAACAACTAATAGTGAGATTTTATTATAGGTGTAACTAGCCGAGACATAAGATGATGCACTGCCCAACAAGAATTGGAGAAGACAATCAAGAAGGACCACTACGGAATAACAAGAAGATCACACGATCGGAACCTTACTCTCAAAATGACCAACGAAAACAACTAGGAAAAGGGCACCAAAATTAAAGATCTGTCATCAGTGTTGGAAGCCCGGACATAAAAAGTATGAATGCCCACTGCAAAAAGGATTAAACTACAACCACCGTCAACCAGAACAAAGTTACAAGGATCAAATTAAATTGTTGCAGCGAGAAACAAGTGGGTTGAAGAAGATGATATAACTCGACCAATAAGAAAATCGATGGACAAAAGACTCGCCTTCACAAGGGAAAAGGAGTATTCGTTGATGATCAGAGGTACGCCCGAATCCGCAAACTCTAAGATATACGTTAGTTAGATTTGTTGCTTTATTCCGAGAAAAGATACGCTAGAAGGACGAAGGCTTTTGGGCTAGCTCTAGTCAGACAACTCTCGCGCCAGGGATATTCGACATGACTTTTAAGGATCGCGTAGTTATCAATCTAAGATGTTAGAAAGACAACAACAATAGCTTAAAGTGATAAACGTATAAACCCGACCTAGTCCACACCCTCAATAACGAACAACTCAAGTAAACAAGAACACAACTTTGAAGAAAAGAAATAAAAGTAATCAGTCGCAACTTTTCGTACGAAATTTTGAGGACGAAATTTATTTAAGGAGGGGATAGATTGTAACACCCCAGTCCGGACCCTAGTAGTAACCACCTAGATTGTAACAACCCGACCCAAACTCTAGTTGTAACAACCCTGACTGTAACTACTCGTGAAACAATCTAACCCAAATGCTAGTATTAGCGATGGTTAGTTGACGTGATTTTAGGTTGCTAGAAGTATAGGAGAAACCCTAGCTTAACCTGAAACCCTAATTTGACCCGAAAATCCTAAAAGATACCAAATACTCAAAGGCAAAGCCCTAACACTTAAAAAAGTCTCGGAATAGTTTAGATTAACTAAATAACATAAAATATTAAATTAAATATCAAAAATTTCCATAACTAAGGTAAAATGACCATTTTACCCATAGTATAGCAAAAAGTTTTAAAAATCTAAAATTTGACACATGGACACCCAAATCAGATATTTATACACAATTAATTAATAAAATATAAAATAACAACAAAAGTAACCAAAATACCCTTGTATGGCCGCCACCTAGGAGTATGTGCCCCAAAAAGTCACTTTTTTGCCTTTTTAAGCTTAAAAATGAGAAACAAATGTATAAATTAAGCACTATTTTGATCCAATACTTTTTATACAAGTAATATACATAATAATATAATAATATAGCTCAACAAAAATAAATAAATAATTATTTAAAATCTCTACACAATAAATAAGTTAAAAGGCCAATTCTAGTCAAATTAGCTTAATTTAGCTTAAAAGCCTACACTTATTTATTTAATTGTTATTAAAATTATGATAAATTATGAAAAGACTAATTTAATTATAAATACATTAATATAATAGGTTTTAGTAGGTTTAGGTACATAAAATTAATATTTTAAGAAATTAAATACAAAAAAATGCACCAAAATACCATTTAAAACCCTAATTAATTACCAAAATATATTTTTCTCTTCCTAAACACTGCATGGACGATATTCACTACCCCAAATCTAATTTTTCATACCTCGAGCCCCTCCCACCACCCCCATGCAACCAACGAAAAATTAGAAAATTCAAAATTAAGTCTTACACAATAATTAAGTCTCTTCTATCATTTTTCTATAAAAACCAACATGCCAAACACCCTTTCACTTCTGTCACACATTTTTGTGAGACTTAAAACCTAATTTTTTTGTAGCCAAATACAAAAGTGGTAAACATAAACTTTGTAGATAACATATTAAAATAGTTACTCAAAAAATATCAGCCTAAAATACCATCGGATGATACCCTAAAGTTTTAAATATTCTCTGTTAAAGACACTCTGCAGACCCTTTTTAGGCTGACTGAACCCTCTTTATAAATTGGCCAAAATCTCAAACTTTTTACAAATAACTTGCCCTAGATCAAAACATGAAACTTGTAGAGAATATCTTACACTAGAAGCTCACCAAACATCAAAGCCATAAACCATGAATTGATACCCCAAAATAGTGGCCAACAGAGGCTCAATTCTTATATTTTTCTCTGTAAATTGCTGAACTATTTTTACTAAAATAAAATAAATAACCTATTTACCTTAGGAATTGACCTTAGTGATAAACATAAAAGTTAAAGAAAATATTTTTATATAATTGGTGTTAAAATATCAGAAATTAAATCTATGTGTAAGTATTTCAAAACGCTATCGTAAATTTAAAACTAGCAATTAAAACTTGCACCTAAAATTTGTTTAGTGTTTGAATGATGTTACTTATGAGACTTGAGTATGTGAATTTTATATGAACTTTGTGAGTGATTAGTGTATGAAAATGATACTTTCAATTAAATAAACTCATACCGATGAATTCGATTCTATGTCGCTTAAATTGTGGTTATGCATCGCATGATTGTACTTGATACTTTAACAAGTTTTACCTTGTGCCCTATCATATTTATGTGCAATGCCATGATTAATTGTACACGAGAAGTATGTTGCACACCATGAACATTCACATGTTGCATCTTGGATTATCGGAGTCCTTTCGTATCTTTCAAATTGGGTTGGATGATATGAAAATCGTAATACTGTGGTTGTGGGTCTAGGACATCCCTGGTTGCCATAATTGAAATGAAATTGGAGATTGTTTATTTGAAAAATGAGATTTAGGCACCATGAAATCGTCACTAACTTTAATTTAGACTTTGGGTTGACACCTTATGAGTATCCTTGTTCTTAAGGTGAGACTGGTTGACCTGGAATAAGAATGGATAAAATTGGATAAAGGTCGGTCCCCATACCATTGCCACTGAGTAAAACAGATGTGGCATAAAACTCGGCAGTTAAAATTTACTATTTGCAGTTGTCAAACGTATCTACCTGCATTTGTTTTATATAGGACCTAGCAAGCTTCGCATTGAATCCTTTCTTTTCTTTCAATGTTTTATGTGTGTTTTGTGAATAACATGAAACACAAGTATTTTAAAAAATATATATATCTTACACTAAATGCTTACCGAAAACAATCTCAAACTTAACTCTACATGACCCCAAAACATGAGCATAATCCAAAATTTGACACATGAACACCCAAAATTAGATATTTATATATAATTAATTAATAAAATATAAAATAACAACAAAAATGGCAAAAATGTCCTTGCATAGCCGGCCACCCAGGAGTATGTGCTCCAAAAAGTCACTTTTTGCCTTTTTAAGGTTAAAAATGAGAAAAAATGTATAAATTAAGCATTATTTTGACCCAATATTTTTTATACAAGTAATATATATAATAATATAATAATATATCTCAACAAAAGTAAATAAATAATTATTTAAAATCTCTACACAATAAATAAATCAAAAAATTAATTCTAGTCAAACTAGCTTAATTTAGCTTAAAAGCCTACACTTATTCATTTAATTGCTATCAAAATTATGATAAATCATGAAAAGACTAAATTAATTATAAATGCATTAATATAATAGATTTTAGTAGGTTTAGGTACATAAAATTAATATTTTATGCATTTAAATACACAAAAATGCACCAAAATACATTTTTAAACCCTAAATTAATTACAAAATCATTTTTTATCTGCCCAAAACCTGCCCTAGTCGAACCACACGCCCCCAAAATCTGAATTTGTAAGTTCTGAATAAATACCATCTCCCATGCAACCAATGGAAGCTTAAGACAATTCAAATTTTAAATAAATACCATAATTACATCCATTTGCATTTTTTTCTATAAAAACAATACATTAGCCTTGTCTCTCCCGCATGAATTTCTGCTGAGAAGTGAGAGTGAGAGGCTCCAAAAAAAAATTCTAAACGTTATAAGAGATAAGGAGGAGAAAAGAAAGAAGGAAGGAAGAGAAGGAAGGGAAGGCTAAAAGAAAGTGCTATAAAGCTAAGTCCATATCTCCTTCACCTATTTCAGCTTTAAATAAGGTAAGTAAACTCTCTAAAATCCTCTGATATTCTCCCTTAAGATACCCCTCAATCCATCTCTATAAGCAACCTTAAAAGAAAGAAACAAAAATAACTTAAAAAGGCGATGTAGGTGTAGTATAGGGACTATTTGTGCTTAGAATAGCTTTGCATGCGCTTCTATGTGTATGTTTTAGAGTTTTATGGCTTGTGTGTATTCTGAAGTTTTGGTTTATATGAATTTAAGACATGCATGTAAAGAAAACACATAAAAAATACACACAATATAAGCTAAGCAACCACAACCCTAAGTAGCATGATTTTCTGGACTTATTCATTTTCTGCCACCGAATTTAATTAATCATAACTAAATGTAGAAAAATGGTATTAAAGTAATTTTTGTGTCCAGATCTATATTTTGGAGATATCTTTCATACAAAATTGGTTTGAAGTGATTTAGTTGGGTAGAACTCTAGATATCTCATTTTTACCAAAGAGGGTCAGATCTTGACCACTCTGAGTTACAGACCTAAAAACCTTAAGTTAAAATGAGAACCGAGCTTAGATCAAAACAGAAAACTTGTAGAGGATACATTTATCTTTTGGTCCACCAAAAATGAGGCAAGCATATCAAGTTTTGATGAGTCTAAACACTTCCCAAAGTCACTGTTGAGATTTAGTGGCTGACAGACCTCTCTGTCACACCTTTTTGTGAGACTTAAAACCTAATTTTGTTTAAGCCAAATACAAAAGTGGTAAACATGAACTTTGTAACTACCATATTAAACTAATTATTGAGCAAAAATTAGCCCAAAATACCTTCGGATGATACCCCAAAGGTTTCAAACATTCTCTGTTAAAGACACTCTGCAGACCCTTTTTAAGCTGATTGAACCCTCTTTATAAATTGGCCAAAATCTCAAACTTTTTACAAATAACTTGCCCTAGCTCAAAACATAAAACTTGTAAGGGATATCGTAAACTAGAAGATCACCAAAAACTAGGTCCATAGCTCTTGAATTGATAACACAAAACAGTGGCCAACAGAGACTCAATTGCTATGTATTTCTCTGTAAATTGCTGAACCATTTTTACTAAAATAAAATAAATGGCCTATTTACCTTGGGAATTGACCTTAGTGATAAATATAAAAGTTATAGAAAATATTTTTATCTAATTGGTATTAAAGTATCAGAAATTAAATTTATGTATAAGTATTTCAGAATGCTGTCGTAAATTTAAAACTAGCAATTAAACTTTTACCTAAAATTTGGCTAAGTGTTCGAATGACGTGTTACTCGTGGAACTTGAGTGTGTGAACCCTATATAAACTTTTAAAGTAATTAATATATGAAAATGATGCTTTTGATGAAATGAACCCATGCCGATGGTTCGATTCTTTGTCATATAAATTATGGTTATGCTTCGCATGCTTGTACTTGATGCTTTAGCTAGTTGTACCGTGTGCCATATTATATTTATATGCCATGGTATAATTTTTTACACATGAGAAACATATTGCATATCATGAGCATTCCTACGCTTGCATCTTGCGTTATTGGAGTCTCTTTTGTACCTATCATTGTGGGTTGCATCCTGTACACTTGTTTTGGTTATTTTAAACCTCGGTCATACTTGTTGGGAATATGTCTCCTTGGTTTCCGTTGCTCCTTGAATTATGGTTAAATTATAGAAGTGGTGTTAATACAGGCAGATTGGGTAATTTTGGGGAAGAGCCTAATTCGGTGGACTTAACTCCACTGCGGTGGTAACTTCGGAGAAGAGCCCAATTATGGCGGATCTAAACCCCATTGCTACGATATTTTGAAGGGAAAGTCGGAGTAGAGCCTAATTCGGCGGACCTAATCCCACTGCGGCAGTAACTTCGGAGAAGAGCCCAATTATGGTGGTCCTAAATCCCTCATCTTGGTACTCTAAATAACATGAAGTGTCTTTTGAAATCCCTATTATTAATTAGACTTTGGGTTGACACCTAATGAGTATCCATGTTCTTAAGGTGGCACTGGTCGACCTGGAATCAGGATGGGTAAAATTGGATAAAGGTCGGTCCCCACGCTGTTTCCACTTAGTAAAACAGCTGTTGCATAAAGCTCGGCAATAAAAATTTACTATTTGCAATGAGGCGAGGATAGGTTAAGGTGATCAAGAGCCATCGAGTCTACTCTGTAATTCCCAGCATGGAATTCATGATACTATTCTGGAAGTATTTTGGATTGGGCATCTACAATGCATTCATTTGCATCACACGCCCATTCTTTTGTTCTTATATATGTGTTCATCGTGTTGAAAATGATAAATAGCTGGCCTCAATTGTTTTACTCAATGGCAATAGCGTGGGGGGGTTCAACTAGTTTTATCCGTCCATATCCGTACCAGCCGATCCCTCATTAAGTACTAGGATGCTCATTAAGTGTTCAACCCCAAGTCTAAATAAAGCTAGTGACGATCCCATGGTGCCTAAATACTCTTTTTATAATAAAACCTCCAATTTAAAATCACATCTGGCAACCAGGGATGCCCTAGATCCACAACCACTGAATAATTCATTTTCATGTCACCGAACCCAATTATAAATCAACCAATCAAATTTTGAGTAACACTATTATGTTCCCGTACGTTAAGCTCCCATACACCAACGTTCCCAATCACGACGACATATAGCGGACGTTCGGCTTAAGACGTGGCACGGCTCAGGACATAACATGGCTCATAACGTATATAACCCAAAGTCAATCATATCTAACATGATAATCAAAATGGTACCATTACGTTCCTGTACGTTAAGCTCCCATACATTAGCGTTCCCGATCACTATGGAATATAGTGGCAGTTCAGCTAAAGACGTGATACGGTTCAGGACGTAACACGGCTCAGGACGCACATGGCCCAAAGTCAACATATCATTATAATAACCTGAATGTTACCACTATGATACCGTACGTCATCAGCGATCCCAATCACAGCAGCGTATAGCGGCTGTTCGGCCCAAGACGTGATACGGCTCAGGACGTAACACTGCTCAAGACATATATGGCCCATTGTCAACACCCCCGTCAACAAGGACTCTCTAATCATGATATTATTCCAAATCCTCCATCCTTATTCTAATTCCTCTGACCAATAATTTGCGCACAAAACCCAACCGACAAGATGCCTAAAGTGTAATGCATTGATGCTTTTGGTACAACAACTTGTATCTTGAAGTACAACTTAACAATAGCATGGTATGAAACTAAACATGGCATGACGTACAAACCAATATAGCATAAAGTACATGTCTTTAAGGCATAAGGTATAACTCACTAAAGCATAGAGTACAATCATGCGAAACATAACCACAATTTAAGAGACATAGAATAGAACCATTAGCATGAGTTCATTTCATCAAAGGTATCATTTTCATGCACTAATTACTCACAAAGTTCATATAAAGTTTACACACTCAAGTCTTATAAGTAACACACCATTCAAACAATTAGCCAATTTTAGGTACAAGTTTAATTGCTAGTTTTAAAGTTGCAACAGTATTTCGAAGCACTTAGACAATGATTTAATTTCTAAAATTTTAACATCAATTGGGTAAAAATATATCCTACAACTTTCATGTTTACGATTAAGGTCAATTCCTAAGGTAAAAGGTCATTTATTTTGTTTTAGTAAAAACCCTTCACCACTTTGCAGAGAAAATCTTAAAAAATTGGGCCTCTGTTGGCCACGGTTTTGGGGCATCAAATCAAGGGCTCTAGGTCTGAATTTTGGTGAGCTTCTAGTTTAAGATTTTCCCTACAAGTTTCGGGACATATGTAACTATAAATAAGGAACATATTCTAGCCGAATGTTTATGAATACTTCAGGTAACTATTACATCCTTAACGGTTCAGAGAATGTTCAAAATACTTAATAAGTACAATCATCCAAACAGCATAACAAAAGTTACATTATGTCTGTGAAAAACTAAACAAAAGATAAAAAAATAAGTAATCTACGTCTTCAAACTGCATCGTTGGGATTATCCTATTTTGGCCATACTCCCCCTTCTTCAAAGTCTCCTTTCTTAACAAATGCGCCTTCCTCAAAACGTTCTTCTTCTTCACCTGTGGCATAAATGCCATGAGCCGAAGCCAAGATGCAAATTTCCTAAACCGTCTAACAAGCTCGCGACAAGATATTCCACAATACATATCGTATAACAACTAATGCAAAGTTAAGAGAAAAGAAATATAAGCAAATTATCATTTTCAACAGGATGAGCACATATAAGAACAGGAGTGTGAGTGCGTGATGCAGATGAATGCAATGCGAATGCCCAATCCCCAAAGTACTTCCAAAACAATATCATGAATTCCACGCCGGGAATTATAGAGTAGACTTGATGGTATATTGATCACGTACCCTATCATAACCTCGTTGCGAATAGTAAATGCGTCACCGGGCGTCATGCCACAGCTGTTTTACTCAATGGCAACAGCGTGGGGCGAGCCAACCAGTTTTATCCATCCGTATCTGGGCCGACAATCCCCACCTTAAGCACTAGGATGCTCGTTAAGCGTCAACCCAAAGTATAATTAAATCTAGTGACGATCCCATGGTGCTGAAATCCCTATTTTATAATAAAAACCTCCAATTTAATATCACATCTGGCAACCAGGGACACCCTAGATCTACAACCACTGAATAATTGATTTTCATGTCACTCAACCTAATTGAAAGATACGAAGGGAACTCCAATAACCCAAGATGAAATGGAGAAATGCCCATGATGTGCAATATACCTCTCATGTGTAATTAATCGTTGCATGGTATGTAAACATGACATGACAATCATTTGATGCATAACTACAATTTAAGCGACATAGAATCGAATTCATCGGTATGAGTTCATTTTATTAAAAGCATCATTTTCATACACTAATTACTCATAAACTTTATATAGGATTCACATACTCATGCCTCATAAGCAACACACCATTCAACCACTTAGCCAATTTCAGGTACAAGTTTTAATTGCTAGTTTTAACGTTGTGACAGCGTTTTGAAATACTTACACAGAGATTAAATTTTTGATATTTTAACACAAATTAGATAAAAATATTTTCTATAACTTTTATGTATATCACAAAGGTCAACTCCAAAGGTAAGTAGGTAATTTATTTTATTTTAATAAAAATGGTTCAGCAATTTACAGAGAAAAACATAAGAATTGAGCATCTGTTGGTCACTATTTTTGGGCATCAATTCTAGGGCTATGGCTCTGATGTTTGGTGAGCTTCTAGTTTAAAATATCTCCTACAAGTTTCATGTTTTGAGCTAATGGATGTTATTTGTAAAAAGTTTGAGATTTTGGCCCATTTACAAAGAGGGTTCAATCAGCCTAAAAAGGGTCTACAGAGTGTGTTTTTAACAGGGAATGTTTAAAACCTTTCGGGTATCATCCGAGGGTATTTTGGGCTGATTTTTGCTCAATAACTAATTTGATATGTCAGCTACAAAGTTCATGTTTACCACTTCTACATTTGGCTTCTACAAAGTTAGGTTTGAGGTCCCACAAAAATGTGTGACAGAGAGGTCAGTGAGTCATTAAATCTTAACAAAGAGTTTGGGAAGTGTTTTGACCCATCACAACTTCGTATTTTGGACTCAATTTTGGTGGACAGAAAGATAAATATGTGCTCTACATGTTTTGTGTTTTGAGCTAAGCTTGGTTCACATTCTAACTTAAGGTTTTTAGGTCTTCAACTCAAAGTGGTCAAGATCTTATACTCTTTGGAAAAAATGAGATATCTAGAGTTCTACTCAACGAAATCACTTCAAACCAATTTTGTATGAAAGATAACTAAAAAATATAGATCTGAACACAAAATTCACTTTAATAAAATTTTTCCACATTTAGTTATGATTATTTAAAGTCGGTGGCCGAAACTGCATAAGTCTAGAAAATCAGGCTACTTAGGGTTTTGGTTGCTTAGCTTATATTGTGTGAATTTTTTATGTGTTTTCCTTGCATACAGGTCTTAAACTCATATAAACAAAAACTCCAGAATACACACAAGCCATAAAACTCAAAAACATACACATACAAGCACATGTAAAGCTTGTCTAAGCACAAACAGTCCCTAAACCACTCCTACAATGCTTTTTTGAGTTATTTTTGTTTCTTTCTTTTAGTGTTGCTTTTAGAGATGGATTGACGGATATCTTAAGGGAGAATATCAGAGGGTTTAAAGGAGTTTCTTACCTTGTTTGGAGCTCAAAATGTTGAAGAGAAGTGGGAACTTAGCTTTAATGCTCACACCTCGAGCTCCCTAGCCTTTCCTTCCTTCTTTCTTCTTCTTTCAAAACACTTAGAGAATTTTGCTCCCTCACTCTCTCACTCTCTCAGCCGAATAGATGAAGTGGAAGGGTGCCTGGCATGTTAGTTTTTATAGAAACATGATAGAAGAGACTTAAGTATTGTGTGTAAGACTTAATTTTGAAATTTTTAATTTTCCATTGGTTGCATGGGGTGGTGGGAGGGGCTTGAGGTATGAAAAATCAGATTTGGGGCAGTGAATTTCAGCCATGCAGTGTTTGGGAAGAGAAAAAGCTATTTTGGTAATTAGTTAGGGTTTTAAATGGTATTTTGGTGCATTTTTGTGTATTTAATTGCATAAAATATTAATTTTATATACTTAAACCTACTAAAACCTATTATATTAATGTATTTATAATTAATTTATTTTTTTCATGATTTATCATAATTTTGATAGCAATTAAATAAATAGGAGTAGACTTTTAAGCTAAATTAAGCAAGTTTGACTAGAATTGATTTTTTGACTTATTTATTGTGTGGAGACTTTTAATAATTATTTGTTTGCTTTTTTGAGCTATATTATTATATTATTATATATTGTACTCGTACAAAAAATATTGGGTCAAAATAATAGTTAATTTATACATATTTTTGTCATTTTTAAGCTTAAAAAGTCAAAAAGTGACTTTTTGGGGCACATACTCCTAGGTGGCCGGCCATGCAAGGGCATTTTGGTCATTTTTATTGTTATTTTATATTTTTTTAATTAATTATGTATAAATATTTAATTTTGGGTGTCCATGTGTCAAATTTTGAATTTTTGGGACATTTTGTTGTATTAGAGGCAAAATAGTCATTTTACCTTACTTATGAAAATTTTTAATTTTTAATTTAATATTTTATGTTATTTAGTTAATTTAAGTTATTCCAAAACTTTTCTAAGTGTTAGGGTCTTGCCTCTGAGTATTTGGTCTCTTTTAGGATTTTCGGGTCAAATTAGGATTTCGGGTGAAATTGGGGTTTCTTCTATTCATGCAGCGACCTAAGATCTTGTCAATTAACCATCGCTAATAGTAGTGGCTGGGCTAGATTTCTCTTTGAGTAGTTACAATCCGGGCTATTACAACTAGGGTCCGAGTCAGGTTGTTACAATCTAGGTGGTTACTACTAGGGTCCGAACCGGGGTGTTACAATTACCCCCATTAAATAAATTTCGTCCTCAAAATTTCATGCAAAAGGTTGTGGATGGTTATTTACAGTTCTTCTCTTTGATGTCGTTATCCTTGAGTCGCACCTTATTGAGGATATGGATAGGGTTGGGCTTATACATTTATTATTTTGAACTATTTTTGTTTTACCTAACTAACGTCTTAAACCGATAACTACACGATCCTCAAAGGTCATGCCGAATATCCATGGCGCGGGAGTTGTCTGACTAGAGCTAGCCCAAAAGCCTTCGTCCTTCTAGCGTATCTTTTCTTGGAATAACGCAACAAGTCTAACCAACGTATATCTTAAAGTTTACGGATTCGAGCGTACCTCCGATCATCAACGAATACTCCTTTTTCCCTTGTGAATGCGAGTCTTTTGTCCATCATTTTTCTTTTGGTTGAGTTGTATCATCTTCTTCAACCCACTTATTTCTTGATGCAACAATTTTGTTTGATCCTTGTAACTCTGTTCTGGTTGACGGTGGTTGTAATTTAATCCTTTTTGCAATAGACATTCATACTTTTTATGTCAGGGCATCCGACACTGATAACAAATCTTTAATTTTGGTGCTCTTTTTCCTAGTTATTTTCGTTGGTCATTTTGATAGTAAGGTTCCGAGCTGTGATCTTCTTGTCATTCCGTAGTGGTCTTTCTTGATTGTCTTCTCCAATTCTTGTTGGGCAGTGCATCATCTTATGTCCTGGCAGGTTGCACCTATAACAAACTCTCACTATTGGTTGTTGTTACATTGTGGCCTTGATCTAGACCTCGGTTGTTCAGAAAAGATTCTTCCTCTTAGGTGCTGGGATATTCTGTACCCTTAGGTCAGATAAGTACCATGATCCTTTAGTGAACAGTTTAGTGAACCCTTTTCCTTTTCTCTTTCTTAGAAATGGCAGAACAGACGCAAAACCATGGATGTTCATTGAAAGTAGGCGAAACTAAAAAGGAAGTGGAAGTCTCGAGCCTAGCACAAATTTTGCAAAGATCTAACAACCAACTTGGATCGATCACAAGGGAAGGTACCCCATAAAGGATCATGGTACTTATCAGACATGAGTACAAAATATCTCAACACCTGAGAAGAAAAAAATTTTCCCGAACAACTGAGGTATGGATTAAGGCCACAAAGCAACAACAACCAACAGTAAGAGCTTGTTAGATGTGCGACCAGCCAGGAAATAAGATGATGTACTGTCCAATGAGAATTAGAGAAAACAACCAAGGAAGACCACTACGAAATAACAAAAAGATCATACGCTCCGAACCTTACTCTCAAGATGACCAACGAGAACAACTACGAAAAAGGACACCAAAATTAAAAATTTGTTATCACTGCCATAGGCTCGGACATAAAAGATCAAAGCTCCCACGACGAGAAAGACTAAACTACAACCACAGTCAACCAAAACAGAGTTATAAGGATCAAACAAAATTGTTGCAGCAAGAAACAAGTGGGTTAAAGAAGGTGGTGTAACTCGACCAACCAGATAGCGATGAGTGGAGTGTTCGTCATCCACAGAAGACAAGCTCAATGCTCTGCTTTAACTATAATAAAATCGGACATAGAAAGTTTGAATGCCAGCTGCCAAAGGGAAGAGACTATAATATTCGTAAAAAGGGAACAGACAGTTCGGGAATGATGACACAGCTTGACCGACAAGAGAACCAATGGACAAGAAGCTCGCCTTCGCAAAGGAAAAAGGAGTGTTCGTTAATGATCGAAGGTACACCCAAATCTGCAAACTCTAAGATAGACGTTAGATAAACTTGATGCGTTATTTCGAGAAAAGATACGCTAGAAGGATGAAGGCTTTTAGGTCATCTCTAGTCAAATAACCCCCGCGCCATGGATATTCGACGTAACCTTTAAGGATCGCGTAGTTATCAGTCTAAGATGTTAGAAAGACAAAACAACAATAGATCAAAATAATAAACGTATAAGCCCAACCCTATCCATATCCTCAATAAGGTGCGACTCAAGGACAACGACATCGAAGGGAAGAAGTGTAAATAACCATCCACAACCTTTCACATGAAATTTTGAGGACGAAATTTATTTAAGAGGGGGTATATTGTAACACCCCGGTCCGGACCCTAGTAGTAACCACCTGATTATAACAACCCGACCCGAACCCTAGTTGTAACAGCCCGGACTATAACTACTCGCAGAGAAATCTAGCCCAGCCACTAGTATTAGCGATGGTTAATTGACAAGATCTTAGGTCGCTGCATGAATAGAAAAAATCCTAATTTCACCCGAAACCCTAATTTGACCCCGAAACCCTAAAAGAGACTAAATACTCAGAGGTAAGGCCCTAACAGTTAGAAAAGTCTCAGAATAGCTTAAATTAACTAAATAACATAAAATATTAAATTAAAAATCAAAAATTTCTATAACTAAGGAAAAATGACTATTTTGTCCATAATACAGTAAAATGTCTCAAAAATTTAAAATTTGACACATGGACACCCAAAATCAGATATTTGTACAAAATTAATTAATAAAATATGAAATAATAACAAAAATGACCAAAATTCCCGTTGCATGGCGGGCCACCTAGGAGTATGTGCCCCAAAAAGTCAATTTTTGCCTTTTTAAGCTTAAAAATGAGAAACAAATGTACAAATTGTGCATTATTTTGACCCAATACTTTTTATACAAGTAATATATATAATAATATAATAATATAGCTGAACAAAAGCAAAAAAATAATTATTAAAAGTTTTTACAGAATAAATAAGTCAAAAAGTCAATTCTAGTCAAACTAACTTAATTTAGCATAAAAGCCTACACCTATTTATTTGATTGCTATCAAAATTGTGATAAATCATGAAAAAACTAAATTAATTATAAATACATTAATATAATAGGTTTGAGTAGGTTTAGGTACATAAAATTAATATTTAATACAATTAAATACACAAAAAATGCACCAAAATATCATTTAAAATCCTAATTAATTACCAAAATAGCTTTTTCTCTTCCCAAACACTGCATGACCGAAATTCACTGCCCCAAATCTGATTTTTCATACCTCAAGCCCCTCCCACCACCCCATGCAACCAATGAAAAATTAAAAAATTCAAAATTAAGTCTTACACACAATAATTAAGTCTCTTCTATCATTTTTCTCTAAAAACCAACATGCCAAACACCCTTCCACTTCATGTATTCGGCTGAGAGAGTGAGAGAGTAAGGGACCAAAATTCTCTTAGTGTTTTGAAAGAAGAAGGAGAGGAGAAGAAAATAAGAAAAAGGAAGGAAGGAAGGAAAGAAAGGCTAGCGAGCTCAAGGTATGAGCATTAAAATTAAGTTCCCATTTCTCTTCAACATTTTGAGCTTCAAACCACGTAAGCAATTCCTTTAAATCCTCTGATATTCTTCCTTAAGGTATCCCTCAATCCATCTCTATAAGCAACCCTACAAGAAAGAAACAAAAATAACTCAAAAAGGCATTGTAGAAGTGGTTTATGGACTGCTTGTGCTTAGACAAGCTTTGCATGTGCTTGTATGTGTATGCTTTTGAGTTTTATGGCTTGTGTGTATTCTGGAGTTTTAGTTTATATGAGTTTAAGACCTGCATGCAAACAAAACACATCAAAAATGCACACAATATAAGCTAAGCAACCAAAACCCTAAGTAGCCTGATTTTTTGGACTTATTCATTTTCTTCCACCAATTTTAAATAATCATAACTAAATGTAGAAAAATAGTATTAAAGTGATTTTTGTGTCCGGATCTATAGTTTTGAGTTATCTTTCATAAAAAATTGGTTTAAAGTGATTTCGTTGGGTAGAACTCCAGATATCTCATTTTTGCCAAATAGTGTCAGATCTTGATCACTCTGAGCTGCAGACCTAAAAACCTTAAGTTAGAATGCGAACCAAGCTTAGCTCAAAACACAACACTTGTAGAGGACATTTATCTTTCTGTCCACCAAAAAGGAGCAAAAAATACGAAGTCCTGATGGGTCAAAACACTTCCCAAAGTCTCTGTTAAGATTCAGTGACTGACTGACCTCTCTGTCACACATTTTTGTGGGACCTAAAACCTAACTTTTTAGAAGCCAAATCTAGAAGTGGTAAACATAAACTTTGTAACTGACATATCAAACTAGCTACTGAGCAGAAATCAGCCCAAAACACCCTCGGATGATACCCCAAAGGTTTTAAACATTCTCTGTTAAAAACACACTATGTAGACCCTTTTTACGCTGATTGAACCCTTGTTATAAATTGGCCAAAATCTCAAATGTTTTACAAATAACATCCCTTAGCTCAAAACATGAAATTTTTAGGAGATATTTTAAACTAGAAGCTCACCAAAAATCAAAGCCATAGCCCTTGAATTGATACCCTAAAACAGTGGCCAACAGAGGCTCAATTCTTATATTTTTCTCTGTAAATTGCTGAACTGTTTTTACTAAAATAAAATAAATGACCTATTTACTTTAGGAATTGACCTTAGTGACAAACATGAAATTAAATCAATGCCTAAGTATTTCTAAACGATGTCGCAAACTTAGAACTAGCAATTAAAACTTGTACCTAAATTTGACAAAGTGTTTGAATGGTGTGTTGCTTATGAGGCTTGAGTATGTGAATCCTATGTGAACTTTGTGAGTAATTAGTGTATGAAAATAATATTTTTAACAAGATGAACTTATGCCAATGGTTCGAGCATATGTTGCTTAAGTTGTGGTTATACTTTACACGCTCGTACTTAATGTTTTAGCAAGTTGTGCCATGTCATGTTTACATACCATGCAACGATTAATTGTACACGAGAAACATATTGCACATCATGGGCATTTCTCCATTTCATCTTGTGTTATCGGAGTCCCCTTCGTATCTTTTGATTTGGTTGGGTGACATGGAAATCAATTATTCAGTGGTTGTGGATCTAGGGTGTCCCTGGTTGCTAGATGTGATATTGAATTGGAGGTTTTTATTATAAAAAAGAGATTTAGGCACCATGGGATCGTCACCAGCTTTATTTTGACTTTGGGTTGACACCTAATGAGTATCCTTGTTCTTAAGGCGGAACTGGTCGACCTGGAATAAGGATGGGTAAAATTGGATAAAGGTTGGTCCCCACGCCATTGCCGCTGAGTAAAACAGCTATAGAATAATGCTCGGCAGTAGAAATTTACTATTTGCAATGGGGCGATGATAGGTAAAGGTGATCTAGAGCCATCAAGTCTGCTCCGTAATTCCCAGCGTGCAATTTATGATACTGTTTTGGAAGTGCTTGGGGATTGGGCATCTGCATTGCATTCATTTGCATCACACACTTATTCGTTTGTTCTTATATGTGTTCATCTTGTTGAAAATGATAAATACCATGTAACTTCGCATTGGGTGCTATACGATATGTATTGTGGAATATCTTGTCGCGAGTTTATTAGACGGTTTAAGAAATTTGCTTCTAGGTTCCGGCTCATGGCATTTATGCCACAGATGAAAAAGAAGAAAAATGCCTCGAGGATGGCGCGTTTGTTAAGGAAGGAGACCTCGAAGAAGGGGGAGTGTCCCAGGAACAGGATAATCCCAACAACGCAGTTTGAAGACGTAAGACGTCTCTTTTTGATCTTTTTGTTCAAGTTTTCCACGGACATGATGTAACTTTTGTTAAGTTTTCTAGATGAATGTACTTATTAAGTATTTGGAACAATCTCTAAACCATTAATAATGTAATAGTTATCTTATGTATTTATGAACATTCGGCTAGAATATGTCCCGACATATGTAGGTGTGGTTTAGGGACTGTTTGTGTTTAGAAAAGCTTTGCATGTGCTTCTATGTGTATGTTTTTGCGTTTTATGGCTTGTTTGTATTTAGGAGTTTTGGCTTATATGAGTTTAAGACATTCATGTTAATAAAACACATCAAAAATGCACACAATATAAGCTAAGCAACCAAAACCCTAAGTAGCATGATTTTTTAGACTTATTCATTTTCTGCCACTGACTTTAAATAATCATAACTAAA
The DNA here is from genome assembly GCA_034768845.1 of Heliamphora exappendiculata. Lineage (NCBI taxonomy): Eukaryota > Viridiplantae > Streptophyta > Magnoliopsida > Ericales > Sarraceniaceae > Heliamphora > Heliamphora exappendiculata. The sequence continues at coordinate 51,008 of JAOTRH010012246.1, forward strand.
TGTAGAAAAGTGGTATTAAAGTGATTTTTGTGTCCAGATATAGATTTCAGAGTTATCTTTCTTAAAAAATTGGTTTGAAGTGATTTCGTTGGATGGAACTCTAGATATCTCATTGTTTCCGAAAGCGTGTCAGATCTTGACCACTCTGAGTTGCTGACCTAAAAATCCTAAGTTAAATTGAGAAACGAGATTAGATCAAAACATAAAAGTTGTAGAAGACACATTTATCTTTTTTTCCACCAAATATGAGCAAAAAATATGAAATCTTGATAGGTCAAAATCCTTCCCAAAGTTACTGTTAAGGTTTAGTGACTGACAGACCTCTCTGTCACACATTTTTTGTGAGACCTGAAACCTAATATTTTAGAAGCCAAATCCACAAGTGGTAAACATGAAAAATGTAGCTAACATGTTAAAATAAATACTGAGCAAAAAGAATCTCAAAATACCCTAGGATGATACCCCAAAGGATTTGAGCACTCTCTATTAATAACACATTCTACAGACCCCTTTTTGGCTGACTGAACCCTTTTTATAAATTGCTCAAATTCTCAAACGTTTTTGAAACAACTTCCCCTAGCTCAAAACATTAAACTTGTAGGGGGCATCTTTAAAAAGAATATCACCAAAAATCATACCTAGATCCCTTGATTTGATACCCCAAAACTGCATTTTCAACAGGGTAAGTATATATAGGAGCAATTGAGCAAGTACGTGATGCAGACGAATGCAATGCAATTGCCCAACCCATCATACGTCCAGAAAAATATCATGAATTCCACGCCGGGAATTACAGAGTAGACTTGATGGCTCTTGATCACCGAACCCATTCTTGCCTCGTTGCGAATAGTAAAGGCATTGCCGAGTTTTATGCCACAGCTATTTTAATCAATGGCAACGGTGTGGGGACCGACCTTTATCCAATTTTATCCATCTTTATTCCAGGTCGACCAGCCCCATCTTAAGAACAAGGATACTCATTAGGTGTCAACCCAAAGTCTAATTAATAACAGGGATTTTAAAAGACACTTCACATTATTTAGAGTACCAAGACGAGGGATTTAGGACCGCCATAATTCGGCTCTTCTCCAAAGTTACCACAACAGTGGGACCAGATCCGACGAATTAGGTTATGCTCTGAATTATCCTTCAAAACATCGTAGCAATGGGGTTTAGGTCTGCCATAATTGGGCTCTTCTCTAAAGTTACCACCGCAGTGGGGTTAGGTCTGTCGAATTAGGCTCTTCTCCGAAATTACCAAATTTGCTTGTGTTAACACCACTTCTATGATTTAACCATAACTCAAGGAGAAACAAAAACCAAGGGGACCTATACCCAACAAGTATGACTGAGGTTTAAAATAACCAAAATAAGTGTACATGATGCAACCCACAATGATAGGTACAAAAGAGACTCCAATAACCCAAGATGAAAGTGTAGGAATTCTCATGATATACAATATTCTTCTCGTGTACAAATAATTAAAGCATGGCATGTAAATAAGATATGGCACTTGGTACAACATGCTAAAGCATCAAGTACAAGCAGGCAAAATATAACCGCAATTTAAGCGACATAGAATCGAATCATCGGCATGAGTTTATTTCATCAAAAGTATCATTTTGATATAATATTTACTCACCAAGTCCATGTAAGGTTCACATACCCAAGTCTCATAATTAATACACCATTTGAACGCTTAAACAATTTTAGATACAAGTTTAATTGCTAGTTTTGAAATTGTGACAGCGCTTTGAGGTGCTTAGTCATGGATTTAATTTTTGATATTTTAACACCAATTAGATAAAAATATATCCTACAAATTTCATGTTTATAACTAAGGTCAATTCCTAAGGTAAAATTGTAATTTATGTTATTTTAGTAAACACCCTTCAGCACTTTATAGAGAAAAACCTAAAACCTGAGCCTCTGTTGGCCACGGTTTTGGGGCATCAAATCAAGGGCTCTAGGTCTGGTTTTTGGTGAGATTCTATTTTAAGATTTCTCCTACAAGTTTCATGTTTTGAGCTAGGGTAAGTTGTTTGGAAAATGTTTGAGAATTTGAGCAATTTATAAAAAATGGTTCAGTCAGCCTAAAAAGGGTCTGCAGAGTGTGCTTTTAACAGAGAATATTTAGAACCTTTTGGGTATCCTCCGAGGGTATTTTGAGCTAATTTTTGCTCAGTTACTAGTCTAATATGTCAGATACAAAGTTCATGTTTACCACTTCTGGGTTTACCTTCTAAAAAGTTAGGTTTTAAGTCTTACAAAAAGGTGTGATAGAGAGGTCTGTCAGTCACTGAATCTCAATAGTGACTTTGGGAAGTGTTTTGACCCATCAATATTTCATATTTTTAGCTCATTTTAGGTGGACAGAAAGATAAATGTATCATCTACAAGCTTTCTATTTTGATCTAAGCTCGGTTCTCAATCTAACTTAAGGTTTTTAGGTCTGCAACTCAAAGTGGTCAAGAACTAACACTCTTTGGAAAAAATGAGATATCTGGAGTTCTACCCAACGAAATTACTTCAAACCAATTTTTTATGAAAGATAACTCAAAAATCTAGATCTGGATAAAAAAATCACTTTAATACCATTTTTCTACATTTTGTTATGATTATTTAAATTCAGTGGCAGAGAATGAGTAAGTCCAGAAAGTAAGGCTACTTAGGGTTTTGGTTGCTTAGCTTATATTGCGTGCGTGGAAAAACTGAACAAAAAGATAAAAAAAGGTAACATCCTACTTCTTCAAGCTGCATCGTTGGGGTCTGCTGGCTCCTGACACTCTCTCTCTCTTCCACAAAATCTTCTCCTTCAGTGAACCCGCCTTCTTCAAATAATTCTTTTTCTTTATCTGTGGCACGAATGCCATGAGCCGGAGCCTAGAGGCAAATTTCCTAAATCGTCTAACAAACTTGCGACGAGATATTCCACAATACATATCGTATAATACCCAATACAATTTAAGGCCAAAGAGAAAGGCATTTTAGTATTTTTAACAGGGTAAGCATATATAGGAGCAATTATCCAAGTACATGATGCAGATGAATGCAATCCAATTGCCCAACCCATCATACATCCAGAAAAATATCATGAATTTCACGCCGGGAATTACAGAGTAGACTTGATGGCTCTTGATCACCGAACCCATCCTTGCCTCGTTGCGAATAGTAAAGACATTGCCGAGCTATATGCCACAGCTATTTTGCTTAATGGCAACGGCGTGGGGACCGACCGTTATCCAATTTTATCCATCCTTATTCCAGGTCGACCAGTCCCACCTTAAAAACAAGGATACTCATTAGGTGTCAACCCAAAATCTAATTAATAACAGGGATTTCAAAAGACACTTCACATTATTCAAAGTACCAATATGAGGGATTTAGGATCGCCATAATTGGGCTCTTTTCCGAAGTTACCACCACAGTAGGACTAGATCCGCCGAATTAGGTTCCGCTCTAAATTATCCTTCAAAACATCGTAGCAATGGGGTTTAGGTCTGCCATAATTGGGCTCTTCTCTGAAGTTACCACCGTAGTGGGGTTAGGTTTGTCGAATTAGGCTCTTCTCCGAAATTACCCAATTTGCTCGTGTTAACACCACTTCTATAATTTAACTATAACTCAAGGAGCAACGAAAACCAATGGGACCTATACCCGACAAGTATGACCGAGGTTTAAAATAACCAAAACAGGTGTACAAGATGCAACCCACAGCGATAGGTACAAAAGAGACTCCAATAACCCAAGATGCAAGTGTATAAATGCTCATGATATACAATATGCTTCTCATGTGCAAAGAATTATAGCATGGCATATAAATGTGAAATGGCACACAGTACAACTTGCTAAAGTATCAAGTACAAGCGTGTAAAGCTTAACCACAACTTAAGCTACATAGACTCGAACCATTGGCATGAGTTCATCTTGTTAAAAGTATTATTTTCATACACTAATTACTCACAAAGTTCACATAGGATTCATATACTCAAACCTCATAAGCAACACACCATTCAAACACTTAGCCAATTTTACATACGAGTTTTAATTGCTATTTTTTTAAGGTTGCGATAGCATTTTGAAATACTTAGGCATTGATTTAATTTCAGAAATTTTAACACCAATTAGATAAAAATATTTTCTATAACTTTCATATTTATCACTAAGGTCAATTCCTAAAGTAAATAGGTCATTTATTTAATTTTAGTAAAAATGGTTCAGCAATTTACAGTGAAAAACATAATAATTGAGCCTCAATTGGCAACTATTTTGGGGTATCAATTAAATGTATATGGCTCTGATTGTTGGTGAGCTTCTAGTTTAAGGTATTCCCTACAAATTTCATGTTTTGAGTTAGGGCAAGTTATTTGTAAAAAGTTTGAGATTTTGGCCAATTTATAAAGAGGGTTCAATCAGCCTAAAAAGGGTCTGTAGAGTGTGTTTTTAACAAAGAATAGTTAAAACCTTTGGGGTATCATCCGAGGGTTGTTTGGGATGATTTCTGCTCAGTAATTACTTTGATATGTCATCTAAAAAGTTCATGTTTACCACTTCTAGATTTGGCTTCTAAAAAGTTAGGTTTTAGGCCCCACAAAAATGTGTGATAGAGAGGTCTGTCAGTCACTAAATCTGAATTGTGAATTTGGGAAGTGTTTTGAACCATCAAGACTTCGTATTTTTGGCTCATATTTAGTGGACAGAAAGCTAAATGTATCCTCTACAATGTTTCTATTTTTACCTAAGCTCGGTTCTCATTTCAACTTAAGGTTTTTAGGTATGCAACTCAGAGTGGTCAAGATCTGACACTCTTTGGAAAAAAATGAGATATCTAGAGTTCTACCCAACGAAATCACTTCAAACCAATTGTTTATGAAAGATAACTCAAAAAACTAGATCTGGACACAAAAATCACTTTAATACAATTTTTTAACATTTAGTTATGATTATTTAAATTCGGTCACAAAAAATGAATAAGTCAAGAAAATTTGGCTACTTAGGGTTTTGGTTGCTTAGCTTATATTATGTGCATTTTTTATGTGTTTTCTTTGCATGCAGGTCTTAAACTCATATAAACCAAAACTCCAGAATACACACAAGCCATAAAACTCAAAAACATACACATACAAGCACATGCAAAGCTTGTCTAAGCACAAACAGTCCCTAAACCACTTCTACAATGCCTTTTGGAGTTATTTTTATTTCTTTCTTTTAGGGTTGCTTATAGAAATGATTAAGGGGTATCTTAAGGGAGAATATCAGAGGGTTTTAGAGAGTTTACTTATCTTATTTAAAGCTCAAATGGGTGAAAGAGATATGGACTTAGATTTATAGCACTTTCTTTGAGCCTTCCCTTCCTTGTCTTCCATCCTTCTTTCTTCTCCTCTCCTTCTTCTTTCTTATAACACTTAGAATTTTTTGGAGCCTCTCACTCTCACTTCTCAGCAAAAATTCATGCAGGAGAGATAAGGCTAAGGTCTTTTTTTTTGTAGAGAAAAATGCAAATTGGTGTAATTATAGTATTTATTTAAAATTTGAACTTTCTTAAGCTTCCATTGGTTGTATGGGAGTTGGTATTTATTCAAAGCTTACAAATTCAGATTTTGGGGCAGTTTGGTTCAGCTAGGTCAGGTTTTGAGCAGATAAAAACTGATTTTGTAATTTATTTGGGTTTTAAAATGAATTTTGGTGTATTTTTGTGCATTTAAATGCATAAAATATTAATTTTATGTGCATTTAAATGCATAAAATATTAATTTTATGTACCTAAATCTACTAAAACCTATTATATTAATATATTTATAATTAATTTAGTCTTTTCATGATTTATCATAATTTTGATAGCAATTA
>JAOTRH010012267.1:0-23020 GCA_034768845.1 Heliamphora exappendiculata
GTATAGTCAAATAATTGTTTCTATACATTATTTTTACTTACAAATATTTAACGTCAGACATTAATCAAATGCATTTCAATCACCTATTTATGTAAATTTCACTTGCAAAATGATAAAATTTACATAAATATTTAGTCTAAATGCATTTAAGACGTCATTGTTGGCATGAAGTAATTACTTCTATTTTGGAGACAAATGAAATTGTAGAAATTTAATGGCAAATGTTTCTTATGAGTTATAAATTAGAGTTATAAATATGTATTAAAATTAGTTATTACTCGTTGGGATAGCAACGGGACGGAATCAAAAATAATAATAATAAATATTTCTCGTTATTACTTTTAATGGCAAATGTTTCTCCATCATCACATTGTTTATTAGCGGAACAGAATCAAAAAAAAATAATCAAAGAAGTGAAAAGATATGATCGAAAGTATAATGAAAAATATATTTTTACTTTAAAAGAGATTAATACTAATAATAATGACACGATAAGATATTAAAATAATAATATTGATCAATGATTATAATTAAAAATAAAAAAACTAAGAAATACATGCAAAAAATTAAAATTTTAAATATATTTTAGTCTTATTATATTGTCAAAAAATAAAATTTATGTACATATTTATATATTAAATATATTTAGTTTATTTAATTAGGGGCCGGGTGAAAAAAAAAGAGAAAAGAATCATAAATATCACCCTCTACCTGTTACATAACGGGTGCGAAAAAAATCTGTACAAAACCGAACAGAAAAAGCAAAGGCAGAACGAAAACGAGTAAAATTGCCATCCGTATTACTCGTGTCTAAAAAAATCCAATTATCTAATTTTAATAATTTACAAATAACACAAAAAGTAATATTAATAATTTAATAGTTAATTTTAACGCATTGAATTAAAAATATGATTTTATTAATTTCTTAATTTATAAAAGAAAGAAAAAAATATAATAAAAATAAAACTAAATTATTTTTTGATGTCTAAATATAATAAGAATAATACAAACCTATCATATTCATTGGTCATTTTGTATATATATATTATTTTTGTTAATTTTAATTACTCATTAATTATTGTCTCTCTTTTATCATATTCTCTCTCTGATATTTATTATAATTATTATTTTTAAGTCAGAGAAATTATTCTCGCGTATTCCTATTTTTTTGTCAATATTTTGTTTATTTGTGTGTTTTGAACTTTCGAAACTTTTAAGATATATTTGTAATTTGTTCGAAAATACAATTGGACTACAAATTTTGTGAAATGATTTATAATGAAAAAGTAAAATTACAGGGAAATAAACAGTAAATTTAATCTCCTTATGTTTTATTTGTAAAATTTTTTTCTTCTTAAATATCTTTATAACTTCATAATCCAAATAGAATTGATCTTGCTTGATTTGGCATCACTTGTTAAAGTAAAAGTGATATATTTTTATTTTCGTTAATTTTAAAAGAAATTATATTTGTGTTCCAATTTAGTTCTTAGCATAAATCTAACATTTTAAAATTTCCCATAACAATAGAAATTTATAATATGTAAAAAATAAATGAAAATTCTAAAAAATAACTAAAAATAAAAAGCTATTAAGTGAATAATAATATTAACAAACACCGTCCTTATTGTGTGTGCCCATTGCTTCCTGAAACTGAAGATTCTGTCGCTCTTAAATGTCCAAACTACCCCTTGCGTACTTTCAAACAATAACAGTGGCCCTGTTTGGCCTAATTTGTTCTATTTTTGTTTTGTTTTTTTATTTTTTTCATAAATATTTTTTTTATTTAAGACTTCGGTCGTTTTAATGTAAAATATTTCTCATATAAAGTATTTTTATAAAAATATTTTTCTAATTTCATTTTTTAGTGTTTGGTTGACTGATGAAAATATTTTTAAAATAAATTTTTTTATTATTAAATTAAAATAAAATATTTTTTATAATAAAATCATTTAAAAAATCTTAGATTTGATCTAATGCCTCTTGGAGTTTCTCACTGTTTGGGTGCTTTTCTTGTGACTTTTTGTGTGCATTTTTTTATTTTTTCTGAAGACTCACTCCGATTCTGATTTTTCGGGGAATCTCAACTGTCCCAAGATTGACTATCCTGTATTATTTTTTTTATCTATATTTTTTTGTATATTTTTTTATTACGATAAAATAAATTTAAAAGTGTAAACTGTTTTAGTTAGAATTGAAAAAAGCTCATATGACAAAAAGCCTTAAAGTGGTTTTTAAGGCTTTTTTTTTTGTCAATTATGAATTCATTTTTTAATTTTACATTTTGAAATTTAAAAAGTATCTTTAGTTGAATTAAGATAAATTTTTTTCAATAAAAACGAAAAAGGTTTTAAAAAGCCTTAAAAAATCATAAAAAGCTTTTAAGTGGTTTTTAAAGGCTTTTTTCATCTTATATGAAAATTTTAAAATTATTTTTTGGTCATATTTTTTATTTTTTGTATTGAGAGAAATATAAAAAGTATCATTATTTAATACTGCAAAATTATTTTTAAATAATCTCATTCCATATTTAATCCTATATCCAAACATGCTCTTTATGTAAAGTTATTTTAAGTTAAATTTGCTGTCTTTTTATTTAAAGTAAAAAATAAAAAAAATCGTTTACAAAAATAATTTTTTTTAGCCTTCTAGCCTTTTATTTTTTTATATAAAATAATTATATATATATTTTTTAAAAAATATTATAACTTTTATTATTCACATCTATTTTTTATATAAATTATATTTTAAATATTTACTCGTTAAAATTTATTAAATAAAATTTATGTTGAATATGAAATTATGTAAAAATAATTTTTTGAATTAAAACATTTTGTTTTGCTTAAAGCTTTTTAATTAAGTTTTTTAACTTATTATCATTTGACTGAAGTTATTCATACAATTTATCAAACTAGTTTTTTTATTTCTTTAATTTAAAATAACTTTAAATAAATGGCATATTTTGATGTAGGATTAAATAGGAAAATGTGAATATTTAAAAATAATTCCATATAATACTATGTGTTAAAAAGCATTTTGTGAGCATTAAGAAAACTCTCTAACCTACTTAATACTCGTTGGTGGAACTATTCCAATTCCATATGAGAAATAAGTTGGTTAGTTCTAAGATTATTTTGAGTATTTTTGTAATTAAAAATTTAATTTTATTAAAATTATGTCAAATCAAATAATGTCATATTTATTCTTAAATTATCTTACTTTCAATCAAATATTTTTCGATACAAAAAAATACTACATTAATTTTGAAATTTTAAAGGGCACAAATCCTCTAATACAGTGGAAACATTAACGTAAGTTTCAATTCTTACAAAGCAAATAAAAAATAAAACAAAAACATCAAATAAAAACACAAGATATACTTGATTCGACAGTTTGCATATCTCAACAGGAGAATAAAAAATAATAATATATTATTATCAATAAGAATTACAAGAATTAACTCTATACTCTCTAATCTTTAAATCTAAGTCTCACTCTAGTGTATTTGAGTCACTCTTTATAATCTTTGACTTATTCAGCATGCGAAGATGTGTAATCCAGTTATTTGAATAGAACATTGCTAAAAGAGTATTGAATAATTATTCCAACATAAGGGCCTGATTAGTAACTTGGCTTTTTTGGTTAAAAACGTAAAAAAGTCAATTTTATCCATTTGAAAAAAATATAAAAAAATTAAAAAATTAAAAAATAAAATCAAAATATAAACTCCTAAAATATTCAAATTAAACTCCCACCATTTCTAAAATACAATAATAACTCTTATTCATAACTTATTTACTATCACTACCAAGTAGATATAATTATTAATATCAAATATATAAAATGATAAAATTGTCAAATTTAAACAAAAAAGTAAAAAAATTAACTTTTTATCCAAATAACAAACTTAAAAAGAGTTAACTTAAAAGTTAAGGTACTAAACAACTTATTTTAAATTTAATTTAACTTTTTGATTAAAAACACAAAAAAGTAAAAAAATTAGCTTTTAGGACCCGATTGGTAACTAGCTTAAAAGGTAGTTTTTTTACTTTTTTGCGTTTTTTGCCAAAAAACTAAATTCAGTTTAAAGTAGATTATTTGGTAACTTAGTTTTTAAATTAACTTTTTTTAAAGTTAGTTGTTTAGATAAAAAACTAGTTTATTTGCTATTTGTTCAAATTTAACATTTTAATCTTTTTATATATTTAATATTAAAAATTATACGAGTTTGTAGTAGTAGTAGTAAATAAGTTATAAATAAGGAGTATTATTGTATTTTAAAAGTGGTGGAAGTTTAATTTAAATATTCTGAGAGTTTGTGTTTTGATTTGACCTTTTAATTTTTTAATTTTTTTGTATTTTTAACCAAAAAATCAAAAAAACAAAATTACCAATCAGGGCCTTAAATTAGTTATCAATTGAGACTTAAGTCTTTTCGGAATATTCTCGTATTGTGTGTAGTAGAATTTTGGTGTTTAAATTTTATTTAAATAAATTTAAAATTAAATCAAATTATGCGGTGGCTAAAATTTTAACCGTTTCAATAAAACGTATTCGCGTTACGAATTGTTCGAATGATCTAAAATCTACTTAAACTAACTCCTCTAAACTAACTACTAAAAAATACAAAATATAATCCTAATAATAAATAATTTAATTTATAATATTTTATATGCTAATAATTTAATACACTAATTATTTTAAAAAAATAATTATTCAAACAAATATGCATAAAGCCAGGTTGGCAAAGTAGGACATGGACATGGACAACGCAATTTGATTTGACATACCAAAATCTCGTGCGCTGAGTTCCGTGATCTCCGACGAACTGGCACGCCTATGACCGTCGGATGGTACACATTGGCAGTGTCTGCGGCTGTGATTTCGAGGAGGGCTTTGGTTTTTGATTGATAGACAGCACAGAGAGGAGAGAGACCCCCACACAGTATTGTGAAGATGTTTTGGCTTTTCCAGTTTTCGAGCAGCAGCGATCTGAATTGTTCCCTGTTTGTGCATTATTGCGTGTTTGGACTCGTGTTTTTGTTTATCCAGACAAATCAATTGCGTGGATATTCGCAGTGTTTGGCTTGTTCCCACCCCGAATCATCAATTCCTATAAAAGGGACGAATATTATATTTGCCTTGTTCCACGTACTTTCTAAACCCTTTGGTTTCTTTGATAAAGGGATGGTTTCTGTGCCAAACAGTGAATGTACATGAACCTAACTACGATGCTCAAACCGGAATAAAGGAGTAATTTTTTCCTGTGCCACCTCTTGTAGTAATTTAGGTTACACATTTATATGAATTCTATACACTTTTATTAATTTAGGTTACACATTTATATTTATATGAATTCTATACACTTTTATTAATTTAGGTTACACATTTATATGAATTCTATACACTTCTATGCACTTATATGTGAGATTAGTCCAAATGTGTGACTTAAATTATAAAATTTTATGCACTTATATGTGAGATTAGTACAAATGTGTGCACTTATATGTGAGATTAGTACAAATATGTGATCCAAATTGTAAGATTCTATGCATTTATACGTGGGTTACACATTTGTACTAATCTCACGTATAAATACATAGAATCTTACAAGAGTCTGAATAATTTTTCAAAATAAAGGTATGGTTTCTGTTTGGCTTTGGAGGGTGGGCGGTTTGGCCTATTTGGAGAAAAAAAAAAACATCAATCTATGTGTTTTTTCAATTGCAGTTCAAGCATTTTTACTTTTTAAATGTTTCTCACTATTAGTAATTAAAAAAGTATAAATTTTAGATTAAAAAAGCTTTAAAAATTATTGAAAAGACAAAATAAGCTACTTTGTGTCAAAAGAAAATCTACTTTTTTTTTAGTGAATTTCTTTCAACACTAGTAAAAAGAGATTACTTTTTAGGTTTGTAAATAAATACAGAATATAAAAAATGTGAAAAAATGACCAAAACAAGCTGTTGAGAAAAACTCTCCCAACACCCTAATTAAGATTAAATTTTTACAGATAAGAGATAGCACTAACCTCGGCTCCATAGAATAATGAGTTTTTTTTTATAAATATTTTAGGGTATTTTGATCAATTAATGCGCATCTTGATTAATTTTTGAAGAATTAATTTCACAATTTACAAATTAGAACTCAATTAAAACTGATGTAAAATCTCGTATAAACTGATCCTATACAATAAATAGCACCAAAAAAATCTCAAACATGAAACTTTAGAGGGAATAAACTTATAAATCATAAATTTAACCATCAGGCCAACCTCAATAATAAGTGAAAATTACTAATTAAGACTATGCTTCAAATAAATAATTGCACATTGGCGTTAAATTGTACTCGTAAATCGTAATCCTCCGAATGAGGCCCTAATAATCCGGGAATATATAAAATTGTTTATCCTATGCATCCTTTGTATTATTTTGATTTTTCCTTCGCATTATCTTCTCCTTTTGTGCAAGGATCAGACGATAATATATGAATATTATATGAATAATATTATATTACTTATAGTTTTACTTATTATCTCATAACATCTAAAAAGTATATACAAAATACCCAATATTATTGAAAAAACTCCGTTTGTAGACTGATTTTTTTAAATAAGCTAAACGCTGCAAAAAGATAAAAACAATCAATCACCAAAGCATAAAATAAAAATAACCACAATTACACACGAGACGACGATTTTAACATGAAAAATCCCAAATCGGGTAAAAATCACGTGACCACACCGGGTCTAAAAAATTAAACACTATAAAATCGTTGGTTACAAAGAAATTTTACAACCCCGACGTTACACCCACAATCAATAGTAGTAAGTTTATCTCTGCCGAATTCACGTGCACCAACTCCTGTACTTGATCGTTGCTGAAAATCACCGCTAGATTTCAATGCTGACGGATTCCTCCACCAAGACTTCAACACTTGAGAATCCTCTCAAGCGACTCCACGAATCCAAACTGATTGTTGAAACTTTCATTGACTTGATGATTGGCTTGAATGAACAGAAATTAACGAATCATCAAGTTATAAACTAGCTTACGAGTATGTAGACTAGCTTGCGAGTATAATGAATAACATCAAAAGATTGTGACGGCTAGGTCTTTATGACGAATAAAATAAAGAGACCCTTAACAAAGAAACCCTAACTGCCTATTTATAATAGCCTTGTCAAAACCCTCGCCGTTACTTCAATTAAAATCTGTTTCGTCGAGTACCGCTCAATCGGTCTATTCACCGCTCGAGCGGTAAAATGTGTAAAGCAGTAATTTTTTGTTACAGATTAAGATACCGAGGCACACTATTTACCGCTTGCTGGACCGCTCGAACGATCTATCTAGCGGTCTAATACCAATTGCTATATTTTAATGCTTTTAGTTTCATTTCTTGCTTCGCTGCAAAATAAAAACATACCTCGCATAAATCAAGTGTCAAATATCACATAATGACATATAAATAATTTATAAGACAATTTGTTACAGATTTATCAAATAAAAAGCGAATATTGTCGAGAGGAAAATTCCTAACAATTATTTATCCTTCTTAATTTTTAAAATGTAATATCACATACCAACCATAACTTACTAAAATTATACGTTAGTTTGATAGCACATTAATAATCTAATTTGGGCTTATTTTTGTCATGGTGAGAACTTTAGCAAATACATTGCAAACATCTCTCTCTTTTTTTTCTTTTTCTTTTTAATTTTTTTTTTTTAAGAATGGCAACCTCTCTTTTGATGCTCTTATATATTGCTGAACACAGTAGAATTTTAATGTAAGAGTGACTAATTGATCTTATAAATTTTTAGAATAATATATATTAAGTTTGCAAAATATCTCAGATTGACTAACTTATATAATTTTAAAATATTTTAAATTAATACTATTATAATAATAATAATTTTCAGAATTTATGGGAGGCAGCCACCTCATCTGTCCCCCTTGAATTCGTCTATAACAGTAGGACATAGGCTCTTATTGGTAACTTTGAATTTTTTAACTTTTTGATTAAAAATACAAAAAGTTAATTTTTTCATTTTGGTAAAAAAAGAAGAAGCTAAAAAGCTAAAAAAAATCATCAAAATATAAACTTTTAGAATATTTAAATCAATTTTCTAACACTTTTAAAATACAATAATACTTTTTATTCATAACTTATTTACTACTACTACCAATTACATATAATTATTAATATCAAATATATAAAAAGATAAAATTGTTAATTTTAAACAAAAAATAAAAAAATAAACTTTTTACCCAAACAATCAACTTAAAAAAAATTAACTTAAAAATTAAGTTACCAAATAAATTACTTTGAACTCAATTTAATTTTTTAATTAAAAATACAAAAAAATAAAAAAATAAAAAAATTAACTTTTAAATTAGTCACAAACCGTAACGAGTTGCAAACAACATTTAAAACATTATCTAGTTAAGTAAAAAAATAGTAAGGCATACGTTTATCAAAAACAATGCCTAAAACTTGAACATTGGGAGTATGGTGTAATTTTTGGGGTACAAATAAATAATAAAATAAAAAGATATAAAAAAAACATAAAAATACTGAAGAGGAACAAACTCAATAATATATAAAAATACGGAAATATAAAAATATTAAATATAATTTTACATTTTTAGCGCAGGAAAGTATAAAAATCTGGAAATAAAAACTATATTAAAAATATATAATTTTTGTCTTTATTTGTTCATTAAGTTATAAAAAAGGCAATGAGTTCGTTGCAAATAAACTAAACAATTAGTAAATAAAGAGTAATTACAGGAGTGATTATTTGGTGCTTTGGATTAAGTTTATGTAGTGTTTTTTACTCAAATGATGAAGATAAATTTTACGATAGAGATATAGTGACTCATATTTATTAGGTGGTTAGATGATAAATAGTGACCCACGTTGTATAAGTTGCGATTATTATTTATCAGGAGCACCACGTGACATCGCTTACATGTTACTTTGAAAGTACTTAATAATTTGTCCCGAATTACTTTGTAACATTATTTATATGGTATTCTCATTTAATTATGTAACGAAAAATAATCTGAATAAAACAATAGTAGTTTGCCTTTGTTGGATAGATAAAACATAAAAATCACCCACTTAATATATATTGATATTTTTCAATTATCGAGAGTACTATGTGCTAATTTGGCTGTTGGAGATTAGAACATGAT
This sequence comes from Heliamphora exappendiculata, assembly GCA_034768845.1. Classification (NCBI taxonomy): domain Eukaryota; kingdom Viridiplantae; phylum Streptophyta; class Magnoliopsida; order Ericales; family Sarraceniaceae; genus Heliamphora; species Heliamphora exappendiculata. Next base: position 9,202 of record JAOTRH010012267.1, read on the forward strand.
TACTAATCACGCCAGAGATCACCCACAAACACACAAACACAGAATAAACGCGAAGAAGAAATAAAGAGAAACAATCACAACACAAAACACTAAGTTTTACGTGGTTCAGCAAATTGTGCCTACGTCCACGGGATCACACACTTTCTTATTGATAGGAGGTTACAAGAAGAAAGAGAATTTTGGGAGAGAATTAAAGAAAAATAAGCTAAAATATAAACACAACGCATTGTGGCTGCTGCAACCCTAACAGCATACATATACTTTTCCGCACAGACCGATCGATCGGTCTCATAGACGGATCGATCGGTCTAAAGATGGATCGATCGGTCTATTAAGCGATTTTACATTGCTCTATGTATTTCACTTGCAGACACCACCGATCGATCGGTCTCACCATCGATTGATCGGTTAACCATTAAAACTGATTTTTCTTCACCAATCTTAACAATTCTCCCACTTGAAGTAAAACCACTCCAAGCCTTGAGAAATCCCATCAACACCAACACCTTGAAACCACCGAAATAAATGCTCAAACCTGTGTGACCCAACCTCTTGTCTTCTATCCCTGAAGACCAACAGAAGCCGAGCACAGCTTCAATTTGTCAATGTTGACGCCTTTTGTCCACATATCAGCTAGATTCTTCGCCCCGCTAATCTTCTCAAGATTTAGCTGACTGCTGTCCAGCAACGAACGAATGAAATGATACCGCAATTGTATGTGCTTCGTTGTGGAGTGAAATGCTGGATTTTTGGCAAGAAAGATAGCACTCTGACTATCACTGTAGAGAGTTGCTCTGTCAACCTTCTTACTCAACTCATCTAAGAGACCCTGCAACCAAACCATCTCTTTTTCAGCCTCTGTCACTGCAACATACTCTGCCTCTGTAGTAGAGAGTGCCACAATCTTCTACAGCTTTGAAGCCCAGTTCACTGCTGTGCCCCCCAAAGTGTAGACAAACCCAGTGGTGCTCTTTCTACTGTCAATGTCACCAGCTAAGTCGGCATCCACATAGCCTTGCAGTTTCAGTCCTGTCCTCATGAAACATAAAGACATCTATGGAGTCCCCTTCAAATATCTCATAATCCATTTGATAGCATCCCAATGCTGCTTTCCTGGATTGCTCATGTATCTGCTGACTACTCCCACAGCATGTGTGATATCTGGTCTGGTACAGACCATAGCATATATCAGGCTACCAATAGCCGATGCATAAGGAACCTTGCTCATGTGCTCCTGCTCCTGCTCTGTTTTCGGAGACTGATCCTTAGTTAGCCTAAAATGGCTAGCTAAGGGTGTACTAACCGGTTTAGCACCATCCATGTTGAACCTGCTAAGTACCTTCTTCATATATTCTGCCTGAGATAGTCTTATGGTTCCTGCGGCTCTATCTCTGACTATCCTCATCTCAAGGATTTGCTTGGCAGCTCCTAAATCCTTCATGGCAAATTATTTTGACAGCTGCTTCTTCAGCTTGTTGATCTCCTCAATGCACGGTCCAGCAACGAGCATATCATCTACGTACAGCAGTAGAATGATATATGAGCTATCAAAACCCTTGACATAACAGCAATTATCTGCCTCCAGCCTAGTAAATCCGGTACTCTGCATAAAGTTATTGAACTTCTTGTACCACTGTCTTGGAGCTTATTTCAGACCAAGCAAGCCCTTCTTCAATTTGCAGACCAAGTCTTCCTTATCTTTTACTGTAAATCCCTCAGGCTGGCGCATGTATATGTCTTCTTCTAACTCACCGTGAAAAAATGTAGTCTTGACATCCAACTACTCTCGAAACAGATCCTCTGCAGCTACAATTCCCAGCACTGTTCTGATCGTTGTCAACTTCACAACCGGAGAGAAGATTTTAGTGAAATCAACTTCTTCCTTCTGCTGAAATCCCTTGACAACTAGTCTTGCCTTGTAGCGCCTGCTGCCGTCATGTTCTTCCTTAACTATGTATACCCACTTGTTGTGCAGAGCCTTCTTTTCAGCTGGCAATCTAGTCAGCTCCCATGTTTGGTTTGTCAGCAAAGAATCCATCTCATCTTTCATTGCTGACTCCCACTTCATCAAACTCTTGGACTGTATGGCTTCTGCATAACTTTCTGACTCACCACTGTTAGTGAGTAGAATGTAAAACAGGAACGGTAAAAACCGCTGTGGCGGTCTGATGCTCCTAGAAGACCTCCTGACTACAGTCACTGGTGTTCTATGTTCCATCTGCGGGTTCAAGTTCTCCTTGTCCTCCTCATCCCCATTCTGTTTGGCTCCCTCAGAAATGTCATCCAAGTTAATGAACTCGAATTTCTTCGTCTCTGGCAGCACACTGTCTGCCTCAGCCTTTGACATATCCTTGTACAGCACCTGTTCATTGAATACTACATTTTTGCTTATGATGATCTTTCGATTCTTGTCATCCCAAAACTGGTAGCCAAACTCGTCATCACCATATCCAATAAAATAGTAGATTTGAGATTTTGGTTGCAATTTACTTCTAACATCAGTATCAACATGAACATAGGATGTGCAACCAAAGACTTTCAGAAATAATAAGTTTATCTCCTCTTGAATTCTGAATCCCAACGGTACTGATGGTCCCTGATTCAGAAGGTAGGCTGATGTGTTTACTGCATCAGCTCAAAAGCAATTTGGTAGCCCAGAATGCAGTCTCATGCTTCTGGCTCTCTCATTCAGTATTCGGTTCATCCGCTCAGCCACGTCATTTTGCTATGGTGTTCCTGGAGTGGTTTTCTCCCACCTAATTCCACTAGCTGCGCAGAAATTTCTGAATCTCCCGTCTGTGTATTCACCTCCATTGTCTGACCTCAGACACTTCATCTTCAATTCGGTATCAGTCTCAACTAGAGCCTTCCACTTTTTAAAGGTATCAAACACATCAGACTTGTGTTTCAAAAAGTAGACCCATACTTTTCTGCTGGAGTCGTCGATGAACGTCACGTAATACTGCGAGCTTTCAAGAGATGCAACTGGGGAAGGACCCCACAAATCTGTGTGTACCAACTCTAGCCTGTCTAGCTTTGGTGTCCTACCGCCTTTTAGAAAATTGACATTCCTCTGCTTCCTGAAGATGCAACCCTTACACAAATCAAATTTTACATACTTCAAACCCGGCAACTTACCCTTTGACTGCAGAATTTTCATTCCTTTCTCGCTCATGTGCCCCAACCTCTGATGCCATAGGATCGTGTCTGAATCGCTAGCTGTCAAAGCCACTGTATCCGTTGTACTAGTAGTTATGTACAGGGTATCTATTTTCGTTCCTCGAGCTACTACCATAGCTTCTTTGGTGACTTTTCACGGGCCACCAACAAAGGTCACTGAATGACCTTTAGCATCCAACTGTCTAACTGAAATTAAATTTCTCATCAGTTTAGGTACGTGCTGTACCTTCTGTATCTTCCATATTGACCCGTTCGGCACTTTGATTCTGACGTCGCCTATACCCACGATGTCTAAAACTTCTCCGTATGCCAAATATACCTTGTCGAAGTCACCAGCAACATAATTCTCCATAATCTCCCGGTGTGCCATTGTGTGAAATAGTGCTCCTGAATCCAACACCCAAGAATCAATAGGGGTATCAACTGATAGGAGCAAGGCATCTTAGACGTTCTCTGTCACAACATTGGCCGACTCACTGTCAGCCTTCTTGTTCTGCTCACTGCAATTCTTCTTGATATGGCCAGTCTTACCACACCCCCAGCATTCAGTCTGTCGTCCCGACCTGGACTTGCTTCTGCCTCTTCTGGATTTAGACTTACCCATGTTCTGATTTCTGTCAATACCTCTACCCCGTGTTTCAACATTTAATGTCGTATCGGCATTTGACCCCGAATTGGATACCTCACCCGAATCCCTCCTGCGAACCTCCTCACTCAATATCAAATCTCTGACATCGTCATACTTCAGCTTATTCTTACCGACAGAATTTCTCACTGCCATTCTCATAGCCTCCCAACTGTTTGGCAGTGAGGCCAACACAATCAAAGCCCTGACTTCATCATCAAAACTGATATTCACTGAAGATAGTTGATTTGTGATGGTATTAAATTCGTTTAGGTGTTGAGCAACGGGTGTACCCTCAGCCATCTTTAGGTTAAAGAGTTTCTTCATGAGGTGTACCTTCTTATTTGCTGACGGCGTCTCATACATACTTGACAGTGCCGCCATCATATCCGCCGTAGTCTTCTCCTTGATTACGTTGTACGCCACCGACCGGGACAACGTTAATCTGATGACTCTCAGCACTTGTCTGTCAAGTAAGGCCCAATCCTTATCCTTCAAGTCCTCTGGTTTGGATCCCCAGAGCGAAAAGTGTAGCTTCTTCCCATACAGATAGTCTTCTATCTGCATCCTCCAATAATCGAAGTTCGTACCATCGAACTTTTTGATTCCTGTCAATCTACCTTCTTCATCCATGTGTGTTCGTCAATCTCCTAACCTGGAGCTCTGATACCAGTTGTTGGGGATTAGAACACGATTACTAATCCCGCTCAAAATCACCCACAAACACACAAACACGGAATAAACGCAAAGAAGAAAGAAAAAGAAACAATCACAGTACAAAACACAAATTTTACGTGGTTCGACAAGTTGTGCCTACGTTCACGGGATCACATACTTTCTTATTGATAGGAGGTTACAAGAGGGAAGAGAGTTCTGTGAGAGAATTATAGAAGAACAAGTTAAAACATAAACACAATGCATTGCGGCTGCTGCAACCCTAGCAGCATATATATACTTTCCCGCACAGATCGATCGATCAGTCTAAAGACGGATCGATCGGTCTATCAAACGGTCTTACACTGCTCTATGTATTTCACCTGCAGACACCACCGATCGATCGGTCTCAGCACCGATCGATCGGTTAACTATTAAAACTGGTTTTTCTTCACCAATCTTTACATTGGCAACATGGCATTAAGTCGATTTTTTGGCTAAAAAGTGAGAAAATTCGTTTGGTTGAAAAATTAGTGACTTTTAAGTCACCAAAAAAGCTAAATAAGCCAGATGTGAAATTCCAAATCTATTATTATATGTAAAAAAAAGCCAAACTAATGACTTTATATGCAAAAAGATAAAATTAAAAATTATTATAAAAAAAATAAAAAATTTAAATGCAAATAAATTAAAAACTAAGGGATGAGAAACGGTATGTTTTAACTTCTTAAATTTTAAACCAAAAATCAAAATGTTAGCTTTAAACTGACTTAAAAGTCAGTAGCTAAATGAAGGCTATGTAAGGTGATCTCCAATAGTGATGTTAAATTTTGTTGTTAAAGCATTTGTTATACGACAAAAAGTATAAAAAATGAGATCCAATTTTGTGTGTTATGTTGTTATTAGTTTAGCAGTATTTGTGTGCTTGAATTGTATAGTTAGTAAGATATTAACTTTTGTGCTAAAAAATTTAAAAATATATTTTTATATTTTTATTTTTAATTCAAAAATGTATTATTTGATGAAAAAGTAAAAACGTGTTTGGATAACTTTTAAATATACTTATATTTTTACTTGATATACCCAATATATAAGTCTATATACATTATATACAAATATACAATACATGCAATAAATATATTTAATAAGAAAACAAATAAAGGCAATAGTTGGACTTGTCACAGTTAGCAATCTTCCTAATAAATTTACACTCTGACAATCTTTAAAGTGAAGCTTAGTTTCATTGTTGGAGGTATTACAAATTGTTGAACTTGTTAAACTGTCCAAAAATCTGAAGCACCATTAAAAATGGAGTAAATATTTAATGCTCACCAAAATAAGTTTAAGTAGTGTTTTAATTTTATAATTATTAATGTATTTAATAAAATTTATTATTATTTTATTTAATATATAAATATATATTATTTAATAATTTGAAGGAAACATTTACTATGAGCTAAGCTATAGCAAATGGTATGTCAAGAGGTAACCAATTATTTTGCGGTAAATGCGTTGATGACGTAATAGACCAATTATTGGACGAATCTTCGTTTCAACAATAGTTGCGTAAATTGCAAATACCACCCCAGTGGGTTGTTAAAATTACAGACAACACCCATTTTGTAATAGAAATTACAGCGACTTCTTATTTTCTCAAACTCGTTTGATAATAATGATACTAACGGAGGAAACAAACTTACATCTATGCTTTCTTTGATAAAGCATTTTTATTATAATTATATTAATATAAAAACGGTATTTTTTTTTTAATTTTCGGGGGTTTAAATATAAGAATATTACAAGAATTAGTTTTCATTTTTTTTAAAAAAAATTGTAGTTTCATTATATTTTATCTTTTCTTCCATACCATTTTTCATACAAATTCTCCTTTTTACTTATGCATTTAATTTGCATACATAATGCTACCATGACGGATTAATTTTATTTTTTATTATAAACACAAAAATTACATAACTACCAATATAGAAGTCTGTTTTTTTTATAAAATTTATATTTTAAAAATATTTTCATTGAGGTCTATTAAAGATGAGACATGTTCATTATGAAATTTTGTCAAAAAAAATAATTAATTTTTATTCATTTGGTACTAATAATTTTTTTGATTCCAAAAATGAATAAAATTTATCGATTTTCTATCATTCCAAAATTATTTTTTTTGATTTTTAAACTAAAAAACTTACCAGCATATTTTTTTCTTTCTAATTTTAATTTATTTATAATTTTTAAAAATCAAAATATTTATAAAAACACTTACTTTTTAAAATTCTATTGATTTAAAACTTGTAAAATTTTCAAATTATAACTCCGATGCTATTTACAAAGTAAAATATTGTAAAATGAGAAACTTCTTGGTTCCCAATTGAAAAAATTTTAGGTCTATAACTAAAAATTTTTTTAGTATATTTTGTTCCACAATTCAATATTTTTTATAGATCTTGTTTCATAGTCCTTCACGTGCAAGTTTTAAAACATTAATTTTATTAAAATAAATTTATATACTAAAAATACTCAAATTTGAAGTTTCAATTAAAACTCTAACTAACTCGACATAGGGGGTGTTTGGATAAGTTTCTGCTACTAGTTTTTAACTTTCAACTACTGATTTTAGTTATAAGTTATAATTTTTTTAAACACCAATAACTTCTGCTACAACTTTTAACTAATTTTTATTCTATTTTATTTACAAGTTACAATCTTTACCAAATACTCATAACTTTTACCACCAGTTACAAATCTATAAACTACTAACATTAGCATTTTCAAACACCCTCATAAACTATTTAAATACAGTTAAATCTGTCATAATAAAAATTATATTTAGAAATAGGGCCCTATCTTTAAAGAAAATTAGTAATGAAACAAATCCTTCCACAAATTTTATTAAGGAATTCTTGTTTTAAAAATACTATAGTTCAATATTTTCTTCTTTTATTTTTATTTATCGACTATGAAATTTAGGATAATTATGGAGGGGTGCAGAGATCATATTTTTACTTAGTTTGTGAATGTAATTCCTAATTAAATGAGAATTAAAAATAATTTTTTTATGTTTTACCAATAGAAGAATTATAAAAATTTAAAATTACATTACTAAAAATTATTTATACCTGACATGGTAACATCAATAAATATCATTTCATCTCCTAATATGAAAATTTGTTATATATTTAAATAAGACACCTTTTTGATAAAAAATAATTTAAGATACTTTAAGCTATACTTTCGCGTGTTTCTTTATTTTTTTATATTTATTTTGGATTAATATTAGTTTATAACATTATTTCACTTACAATTGTTTTTGAGGTATGTAACATATAAAAGTCGTACATAACAAAACAAAAACATGTAAAAACGGGATGGAACGGGCAGGTTGCCATCCCTGTCAGATTATGCATAAACTTTATATCAAGTCAAATAATTCAAGTTATTGATTAGAGATGTCACTCATTTATATTAAGCAATTAAGTAATAAATAAAATAAAAAATATTAACTACTGACCACTAGGTGTTGGAGTAGTGGGTAAATAATGTATGAGTATTTATACAAAAATATATTAATATCTATAAAAATAATAAATTTTATTTCTAAAAATATATTGGTATTAAAAAAAACTTAAAAAATGGTCGTGTTAATCGCTATCTACTGAGCGGTAAATAATAAGATAATGGAGACGAAAAGAATTTAAAATAAATACGCTTTTGGAAGTAGAACTTATGACTTTTACAAATATTAATATACTTTGTACAAATATTTATATATTTTTTACCGTTATAATCTTTGAAAAAAATAAATGAAATTTTAAATAGGAGTCTTGTATGTAAAATTTATAGGAGAATTACTACTATCTCTTTTTTTTTTATAAAAAAAAACAAGTCCTATTTTATGCTACTTTACCTAATATGACCCTAAACCCCATTTAAGCAGCACCCAATATCAAAATCATAATCCCGTTGCCGATCTTCTCCTCATTCTTTAGAACCATCGACTCTTTCTTCTTTAGCGCCATCTTCGTCTTCTTCTTCTCTAGTCCTTCGACGTTGACTCCTTTTATAATACCAAAATTTCACCGACAACAAACTCTTTTACAAATTGCAGCACTGACCATTGCAAAGACTCTTGTCACCACTTTTTGCAGTATTGACCTTCAACAATTTCATATCTATCGTCGACTATCAAACCTCTATCTCCGTCCTCTTCTCTTGCTTTGCAGATCGTTGACCGTCGACGGTCAATTGGGGGATGTTTGGCTAACACTAATAAAAATTGAGAAAATTAAAGTGAAAAATTTTTCATTTAAAAGAAAAATTCTCAATCATTCTCTTATTTTTACAAAAAAAATCTTATACTGAGAAATTTATTAGTTAAATGCACTTGTGAATAGAGAAAATATACATTTAATAAAAAAAAATTCTCAATTGTTGCCTCATTTTTGACAAAAAATATTACCATGCGATTTTTTTGAGAAATTTAAAATGAAAAACTTATCAGTTAAAAAGAGAAATTCTCAATCATTTCTTTATTTTCACAAAAATATTTGTACTAAAAAATTTCTCAATTAAATGCATTGACCAAAAAAACTCACAATTAACAAAAAAAAGATCTTAATTGTTGCCTCTTGCGAAACCCTATATCACCTCACCGCATTTCTCCCTTCTAGCCAAGATCCTAGGCCTTTGCCAAAATCCCGTCACCTTGTTGCCTTTGCCACCTTTTTGCCTTTGCCATTCTTCTCTTTCCCTTTCGTGAAACCCCTATTTCTCCTTTCGTCAAAATCTACGGCAACGATGATCTCGAGGGTCACTACCGCCACTGGTCGTCATTTCAACTGCCGTTCTTGCCTTAGACCTTCACCCCTTCACCAAAATCCTAACGTGCGGCCTTTCCTTTGTCACTTGTGTTACCATCGCCACCATCCTTCAAAACCCCTTTCCTTTGTCACTTATGTTACCATCGCCACCATCCTTCAAAACCCTATATTGCAAGATGTGAGAGTAAAATTGTTATAAGAATATAAAGTAGAACTTAACATTAAGACTTATCCTTTTACAAACTTTCTAAAACGTATTAATAATTAATTAACCTAAAAATAAATCCCCATCAAAAGCAAATGCAAAAGTGACGAGAATAGCGTGTGGAAGGCATGGGGGCTATAATTGGTAAACCGTTCGTGAAGGCTAAAGGCTGAAACGTATGCACAGCATACCTATTCCCTGCTCGATTGACAGCTCTTCTTTTTTTGTCTGAGCTTTCAAATGAGAAAACGGTTCTCTCTCTTTTCTATTTTTTTTTTCTATTTTTTGACTCATTAACTCTGTAGAAAAGAAAAGTACTTAAAAATAGAAATTCTACCCACATTCCATTTGGTGATGTATAATAGATAATAACTGTATAGATCTAAAAATGATAAATTTCTATGCAAAGTATACAGATTTCCCATAACTCACACACCATGTAAGTTAAGAATGCAACCGTCATGATTTAAATTCACGCCCAAGTCATTGATACTATACTTGGAAGCTTGTCCTTTGAGTATGACCAACTACGTTAGCCCTGGGGGTAAGTGTATAAATATTTTGTAAAAAAAATATTAGTATTAGTAAAAGTACGAATTATTAGTTACTTTCAAAATATTATGTCGGTGATATTACGTTTTATTCTTAATAAATAAATCACAGAAACTCACTACATATATGGGTCACCTATTATAACCTAGTCACATAACAAAGTAACTCATCATATTTTTATTACAAAATTTATATTGATAATATTAAGTAAAAGTACCACATAAAATTGCTAAATAATACTATGATGACATCAAATAATGACTCATCTAAAAATACATTAATATTAAGAATTTTTTTATTCCAATTATTTTCTTATGGATTAATTAGTCTAGGTATGCTAAAAACTGCACAAACTGTGTACTAAAAAACACTGTTGAGGAAAAAATAACTTGACAATTTTTGAAAATATATGAAAAATTGTGTAAAAATGTATAAAATAATACTTTTTAGTAAAAGTTTTAGTAAGAGTGTTAGTAGCATTTCTGTTTTCTTATCCACCATTTAGCAAGCGTAAAAATATAGGAAAGAAAATCTTAGTGACAAAACGCGAAAGAAAAGTATTCTAAGGAATTTTGCTTAGTTTTGTCCTTTACCTTCCTTTTTTTTTTCCAATCAATTGCGTCTAATTATTTTAATTAGTATTTATTGTACTGGAATTCTTAACATGATTTTTAAATAACTTTATATTTTGACTATTTTCTTTTTTTATTAGTTATTAATTAGCTTCAATGTCTCTCTAAATTTTACGAAAAACAATATATAATTGATTGTTAAAAGTTTAAATAGATAGCTTGAGAGTAATGTTGTAATACGTACATAAAAAAAATGTATAGATAAAATAAAGAATGTGCTTTGTTGCACTTTTGATTAGCTAAAATGGCTAATAGTGTAGGAGATGCAAGATAATTTGAAGTGTACCCTATTAAAAAAAAAAAAAAGAAGAAAAAATTTGAAGCATGAAAAAATAAAACTAGTCTGCAGGACTTTATGTAAAATACAAAATAGAAAATAGACAGGAAACATGTTACAACAAATTAATCGAGGTTTGTATTTGATACGATCTCGTTAAAAAAACAATGTCTTCGCTACGATACTTCGTGTTAGGTAACATATGTCTCCTAGGTTGCAACGATCTTGCACTTGCAGAAATTGCAAGTTTGAAAAATCAAAACTCAATAAACGAGAAAGTTTCAAAAGCCGATCACCAATGGTTAAAATAATTTTCTCGTTCTAAAGGAAGCAAATGTTGGGATGTATAGAGCCTAATAAGTACCAAGCACAAAATTCTAGAAGCCTACACTCTCATATCGCCAATACTTTGGAAGCTGCGCTAGCTGAGAGCTCATGAGCCAAGTAATCTAGCAAGTTCAAAATAGGGTGCTAGCAAGGCGCTCAAGCACTAGACCACCCCGAGGTTTCCATTATATGGGGCTCATAAGGCGTTCGTCAAGATCTCGTGCACCGCCGCTACAAAATGTTTTTAAGCTAGGATTTTTATATCGTTAAATTGATGTATTTTGGGTTAAGAGTTGTGAGAGAGGTTTGTGAAAGGCACGAAAATCAATCTAAGACTCTTGTACTATGTATCTTTGCTCTACATAGTGAAAATCTACAGCACCTTTGGATTGAGGCATACTTGGCGAACCACGTACATCTTGTATTTTGTGTGTGATTGTCTCGTTTTCTAGTTCTTTGTTTGCATTCATGATTGCTTGTCTCAACATTCTGTTGAGAGTTTGTTGATGGAAAACTCAACAGTAAACGTGTTTCTCTTTTCTTAGATTGATGTTGGTATGCAATAATATGTCAAGAAATACATGTAGAGCAAAGGAGAGACAGTGGGAGCAAAAAATTAGGCAGATGATCTGCTTAAATAGACTTAATGGTGTCTATTCGGACGAAACCGAACAATCATTACACCAGTTTAGTCCAACAGTTGAATTCACCAACTGTCCGACTCCAACAGCAAGAGGTATAAATAAATCTATAAATCGAGATTGAAATTCGACCTTGCTATAAGTAACTGAAACTCAAGAAATGAAAAAGTTGCGAAAGTCGGTTATCGATGGCTAAGATCTTTTTCTCACTCTAAAGGAAGCAAACGTATTTGGATTCTCTCGAATTGATACTAATACAGCAGCAATATGTTACCATTGGAGTTATTGTTAACAAAAATGCACAGATAAATCGTAAAATTTGTCTTAGGTCCTTAAAATAGCAGCGTTTTTGTTTTTCATCCACCAACAAAATTTTTAACGCGCGAGATCCAGTTTTAACGTTCGAGATCCAATTGGACCCTAGAACAGATAAATTTATATGTGCATTTTTAAAACATATATAAAGTATACTGAAAAGGCACGATGTTCTTCAGACAGATAAATTTATCTGTCTGTTTATGTATATAAAATAGATAAATTTATCTGTGTACTTGATACATATTTTGATAATGCACAGATAAATTTATCTGTCTTGCATAAAATAAGACAATAGATAAATTTATCTGTATGCATTACATATAAATTTATCTATTTGTGTTAAATTTATCTGTGTTGTAGGCGATTGGAACTCGCGCATTAAAAATTTTATTAGTAGACTTTGCGCGTTAAAATTTATTTTTTTAAATTTTTTACTGAAAATTCCTAAATAAATTCACAATCCGTGATTCGTAATTAAAACCCGATACCTGACCTGGCAGTGGCAGTGCGCGCGTGTATTTTGGATCCAAACCCCTCTTGAGTAGATCATTCCCAAACTACAGAACTTAGGGTGATCTTTGGAGCCCCAATCCAAATCTAAAACTGGATCATATATGACATTTAAAATTTTTATTCTCAGTTAATGTAGGATAACTATTTTTGTTACCCGTTTCACTATTTTTAAATATCACATTTTAGAGTTAGTTTTTTATTTATTTATTAATGATTTTGAACAATACAAAATTTATAGTTAAATTAAACATAGAGGTGAATACATTAGCACTTTGAATTATAACAAAAGATTACATCTATGGTTAAATTAAAGTTTTTTTAGCTTCAAAGTTTATTAAATTTCATGTTCGAACCTTGTTACAAAATCTATTTTTCCAACAGGAGATGCTCTTAACAACTCCTCAGTGAACTATGGTTAGCAATAGTATTTATTTTAAAATTATTGGTCACAAATTCATTTAAAATATAATTTTTAAATACGTATAATTTTGGTCTTTATATCATTGATATGTTTATTTACATATGTTGAGACTTCATAAATAACCCAAATTGCATGTATTTATAGTTAAAAAAAACCAACTCAGAGAATTTGTAGAATTGTTTGATAATAAATTAATGAATAATAATGACGAATTCAATGCTCGCCGAGGGGCACATGTCTCTCTCGCCTTTTCGTATGTACAGTATAACCTATAAAAAATGAAAATAATGTCACATACGCCCTTAACAATATGTTTAAATTAAGAAACTATTCCATTGTTTTTATTTTATTTTTTCAAAAAATAGAACTGTTTTTGAAAGATAATCATTATAAAATTAAAAAGAGTAAATTATACTTATACTTCTTGTATTTAAGTATAATAACACTGACATCCATCTATTCTCTGAAATATCACTGCACTATATTATATTTTTATTTTTGTAACACTTAAGTTCAAAAACTAACTTTTCAAATAAAAATCACTGTTGAAATAGTTTTTTAAATTTTTTTTAGTTTTTTTTATTTAATTACAAAATATTATTTAAAATTTTTTATAATTAATCAAAAGAAAAAAATTAAAAAAAT